>CM041297.1:88712020-88942020 GCA_023052935.1 Piezodorus guildinii
TTCTGGGTCCAAGACCTTTCTTGGGTTGCAGTGACATGTTTTTTATTATTATTTAAAAAAAACATATAATAAATTAATTCCATTTAAACAAAATTCTTAGGTCTAATATTATTAATTTGATTACCCTCCTGTATAATGAATTTTATTTAATTCCTGGATTGCATACATTTCAACATTTGACCTTCATTGTTAAAAAGCCTGATACAAATTATCCAGTTTGTTATGGTCTCATGCCTTCATGCCATTTAAAGTAAAAATTTAAAATTGTAAATCTACTGATAAATAAATTATTTTATATTGGCTTGTTTTACTTTAGTTAATAAGAAAAATAATTCTATAAATACAATTATATGTTGTTTTATTTAAATTATTTATTACATATTTACTTCCGTATAGTTTATTTAATTTTCTCTTAAATACTTTGGATATGTCAAAAAGATAGGTATAATTTACCTGTTTGAAAAGTTTATTGAGCTATTTTATAAGTATATTTTTAACTTTTTTTTTTTTTTACACTTAAAGGTTTTCAGCAAGACGTTTTATAGATTGTATCAAATTGCTCACCCACAGCAATGTACATTATACATTGAATTAGCTCTTTATTATTAAAACCATAATGACAAGGGAGTGAATTTGGGATTCGCTGGTATTAAGTATCCTTGATTCACAGCTTAGTGAAAAATGATTAATAAGTTTGAGATTTTTCATCTCAAATATCTTTCTTTTATCAGTCACATCTGGTCATTCTGAGTTTATGAAGAGATTTTCTGTCCTTAGTTTCAACAAGAATCAACTAATAGCATCCACAAAACATTTAAAAAATCTGCTTAACTATTTTATTGGATCCTCTATTCTAACCATTTCAGAAATATGAAATTACTATTATAGGTATTGATTACTTGGTATTTATTAATTAGGTTTTTCTTCAGTTTTTAGTTTCATGTGTAGAAAACAGATAGTTGTGTTTACCTAATATTCCTCCATCTATTTTAGTCATTAATAAGGATTATAATTTTTTATCACCCATTTGTTTTATGTTTTTTAAATTACTTTATAGTGTTAGTTAAGTTGTGACTTTGTCTGGGTATGAACCATACTGACATGGTTTGATTAGTTGGGCTTTAGAGATTTTTCTGAATATTATATGATTGAATGGAAGCTGATAATTTTTACATTATTAACTTTCAATACAGCAATGCCACAATTCTATTATTCAAATTAAAAACTTTAGGATTGTAGCTTTTTTGCTGATTAGAATTTCTTTGGGAAAATATAACTGTTAAAATAAACAAATAAATATATATAACAAGTATCTAATGTAGGAAGATAACAACAAAAATGAAAACTAAAGTATTTGATAAAAGCTGATAAATTAGCTCACATTAAAATAAATCTTCTGATTCATGTTTTTCTTTACTGATCACACCTCTCTCTGAGTGAAAACTCAGCTTCTCCTACTATTAACTATGTGGAAAACATACTTCTGCCTTCATTAATATTAATTTAGATTTGATATAATTTGTTTTTATATATTTATTTATTATATTCACTTGCCCCATTTCTGTGTGTATACTGTTATTTAGAACTTTATATCTGTGACACTGATAGTTTTGTAGGAAGTGATGTGAATATTTTAAATAATCTATTGCACACCATGATAATTGAGACATATATTTTTTAAATTGTTTTTTCTGTTATCAAAGTGTTTAATTTCAAATTACTGTAGCTTTTTAAATAATATTTATTTATAGAAAGTTACTTTTCATTTGCTCATATATTATTTTTAATTTCTGTTATTAGGAATTCATAGTATTCTGAAATTTTACTGATTGTTTTTATTTTCTGTTTATAGATTCAAATTAAGGATAAAAGGGACAATAAAGAACGTGATAGCCGAAATGTGAAAAAGAAGGATGATAAAGAGCGTATAAAGGATACAAGGTAATATATCCTATCTATAGTTTTTTATACGTTACAAATATCATTATTATTAAAAGAATTAATTATTTTTTTTATGTATTGATCAGTTTTCTTTAAAAATATAATTTTCTAATTTATTACTTTCTTCTGACAATGTTCCAAATTATCTATTTTTAAGCCCTACTAACATCAATTAAAACAATCCTTATAATATTTTACATTATGATCCTTAATATAATCCAAACATCAAATAAACTAGATTGTGATAGCTTATATCTATAGTGTTTTATTTAAACTAAGTAATTAAAAAAAAAAAAAAAAAAATTTAATTCCTATGTCATTAAATCAATTTTTGAAAAATTCAACATATCCTATTAAATAAGTATTCTTGTCTTCATATTGAAATATCTTGCTCTCTGGTTATTTTTATTAGCTTAATTCTCAATCGTTTTAAAAAAAATCAATTTATTTTTATAATCAAATTGGCTTATTATTATCATCTAATGTAATAATTAAATGCATATTTGTTGAAAAATGTCACTTAACAATATCAGTGTACTATAAACATTACATACAAATACTGTTTAATTTTCTGAAGTGACTATTTTTAATGAATTTTAATTTTAAATTGTAAAAATGGATAATTATACTATGAACAGGACAGGATCTTTTTTTATATATCAATCCTGTCTGTTTCAATATTGAATATTTTTTAAATAGTAAATTATTATTAATCAATAAAATCAATTATTATTTTTGGGTAATAATAATTGATAATTATTTTAAATTTATTGTAATGGATCATAAAGATGGGAAAAGAGCTCCGAAATATTGACTCGATTTAATGAAATCAAATTGTGTTAGAATTAAAAACTGATTAAATATTTTAATTTTAATTATTATTATTAGTTTAAAAGGACAGTAAAAAATCTCCAGTTCTATATTGCGATCTTGATAAGCAATGCATATAAATATGTGAATAAGTAGTAATTGTTTTATTAATTGCTGATTTATGATATCAGGTCTAGTATAAATAGGCTTAGGTCTGGTGGACACACTAATAGTTAATTTTACTTTTTCGGTGTAATTAAGAAAAAAAAAAAAGGTATTGTTAATGGATTTTAATTTGCAAATTTAAACCTGGAGAAATAGCAATTTTTAAATAGTTTTGAGCAGGTTGTAGCTTTTTTAATTTTTAAAATTATTTTCTTCATTAAGCTCAGTAAAGAAGTGTTTTTATTTTACATTTTTTCTTCTTTGTAAAAAAAAAAACCTGTGTTGCTACAACCCTAGAAGAGTCTTGGGCTCAGTACATATAGAGATTAGTACTGTTTCTAAGTCAAAGGCTGTGCAATGAGGTGATTTGGCCGAGATCACGCTCAGCCACCAGGTTTTTTTCCACAATGTTATTGGGTACCCACTTTATAGAGGCTGGGTCTGCCCCAGGAGGGTCTCGATACCCAGGATTCGAACCCAGGACACAGAGCACAGTAGACTAGAGCTCTATCCACTAGACCACGCCGCTCCCCTTCTTTGTAAAAACTGTCCTTTATTGCAAAAAAAATCATTTCATGCTTTGTTTACATTTATTTTATGTTTAAATATTTTTATGCCAGTTTACAAAAATATGAGATAAATGTTACTATTGTTTCAGGATTAGAGAATTCAAAAGTCGGGGTGGAAAAAGTTACCAGGAAGAAAGACTCCGGTTAGCAGAAAGAAGGGAGGAACAAAAGAAAAGGGACCTCTTGAATTGTAGAGATAAAAAAACTGATACTGATGTAGGTGAGGCTGACCCTGGTGAAGGTACTGGCGACCAGCCTAAGGTATCAGAGGAAAAAACTTCCAGATTTGAAAAGAAAAAGTATGAATACAGAAAAAAATATGATGATGATTGGAAAGATGATAAAAAGAGGGGTCGAAACGAGAGAACTAATTTGAAGAGAGATGGCAGGGATAGGAAAGATGATTATAGAAGAAATCAAGATAAGAAGGGCAGTGATTCTGATTTGAGAAGGAAGGTTAAAACTTTTAAGAATTCGGAATTTTCTAAAGTTATGGATGATAAAAAGAAGTCTTCAGCTGTGGCGCAAGAACAAATTGAAGGGAAATTTCAAGAAGATTCTGATAAATGTAAAGCTGAAAAAAAAGATAATGAATTATCTAAAGACAAATGGAAAAGTGTTGATGACTTAGTTCTGACATCTACTGTGGAAAGGAAAAATTCAGATAAGATTGTAATAGAAAATAACGATGTAATAGCAAAAAGCAAGAAACGTCATTCTTCATTAGAAAATTTGAGGCATGAGGAAAAATGTCCTACAGAACCACCACCCAAAAAAGTTACACTTCTTCAAAGAGAAAAACAAGAACCAAAAGAAGTTAAAGACCGTTCGAGAAAAGATTTGTCTAGCCATAAATCCATGACGGAAACAAAAATGTATTCTCATAAAAAGAAAGAAAGATTCCACGAAAAACAAGAAGAGCATAAAGATACTAATGAATCAGGTTCCAAAGTTAAAGATCAAGAAACAGAAGGAAATTGTACAAAATCTAAGGATGTTCCACGTTCTGACAGACGCATAAGGAACAAAGTAAGTATTTTTAATTATTCTCTTATTGAATACATTTATGAAATATATAGTAAACCACAATATTGTATTCACACTTTAATGAGCTTTCGTTTACATTTGAAATTCGTTTAGCTGGTTAACTTAGAAATAATTTGGATTTTTTAGTTGAACAGATCAAATTACTAATAAAAATATCAATGAAAACTTCATTTTTATTAAGAATGGAATAAACTAAACCATTTGTTATCTATTGTTTATCTACTATAAAATTTTGCTGTACGCAGGTATAAAAATGAAAGACTTATGAATAATATAAATTTTATATTTAGGTTACAACAGATTTGTCATTACTTTATATTATCAATTTTACATCTTATTAGCATTTTCTTGCAAACAGTTAGATTATTTTACTCTGAAGTTATTATATTGGTGTATAATTAAATAATCTTTTAATATAGCTTGGTATTATCCTCATTGAAGTACTCAGACAGGGCTTAAATGCTGTTTTCAAAACTTATTTATTTAAAAAAAGTATTAGCTATTTTTGTTTGCAGTATTGAAAATTGTATAGAATAAACTATAAAACGATCAGTTTAAATAGATGTATAAATGTACCAATAGTATGCTAAAGATATTATTTTTTTTTTAAATATTAAGTTTTTGAATGTAATGGAGGATAAAAAAATAATTTCATTTGTTCTATTATTTAATTAAAAAATCTGGTGTGTGCAACACACATTTTCACTTACCTCCGTTGTTAAAATCAGTTTTAAATACATTTATAGATGAAAATAAATTGCTAAAGAATTAATTACATTGAGTTCAATGGAACATGAGTTTTATTAAATAATCTATTATATTATTATCTAAGAAAATCAGTTAGTTTTATCGGCTTTTCATCACTCTCCATTAACTTTTACAATTTTGTGTATAAAATAATATTTTTTCTAAAATCTTTTAACTTTCCAATAGTATATGTCCTGATTACAGTTTTTATGTTCAAAAACACAAAAATTGCATAAAAATATATTTTTGCTCCTTTCTCCTTTAGTTGGATATCGTATTCATTCAAATTATATATTTATCCGTTTTTTTATCAGTGCTAAAAATATGTATGTGGTTATTTTTATAGAATCTACAAAATTATAGATACTTAAGAGGAAGAAAATTTAAAATATCGGCAGTCAGACTGTTTCAATCAAAATGAAACATATATGATATTAACGCTCATTAAATTTTACATTGATTTAGGGAGTTAAATAAAAATTGTTAGAGCCGTTTTTGATAAAATAATAAAAAACTGCTAAATATATCAAGTGGCTCTTCTGGTTAGCAGATTTTGATGAAAGTATTAATACGAAATTTCAGTTTTATACGACTCTTTGTTAGTGCTCTAGACTTACTACACCAACACACACAGCCTTTTTTGCAGGACTTGGTCAATTGACTCAGAGGACCCTAAAACGTGTAATCCCGGTGAAAACAGGAATTAAAAAATTTTCATGATCGCAATACTTTCCCTAACAATATGTTTCGTTTTTAGGTATGTGAAAATATAAAAGAGTCACATCTATTGAAATGGAGGGGAGCTGGTCATGTAAAAAATATTTTTGTCCTTTTCTCTTTATTGGGATATTGAATTCGTTTAACGTTTACATTTAGCCACTTTTTGTCAGCCCTAATAAGATGATATAGGTAATTCTTCTGAATTGATAAAATTAAAGGCAGTTTAGAGGAAGAAAATTTAAAATATCAGTATTTAAGCCCTGTTAGACTATTTCAATGAGAATGAAACCTACATGATATTAAATACTATTAAATTTTACATTGATGTGGCATCAGTTTAATCAAAATCATTAGGGCCATTTTTGAGAAAATCATAAAAAGGTGCTAAATTGGCTCTTCTGGTTAGCTAATTTTATTGAAAATATTGCTGTAACATCTCGGGCTTATAGTTGTCTTTAATATGAAATTTCAGTTTCATATGACTTAGTTTTTGCGCTAGATTTACCACACACACAGACCTTTTTTTCGGGACTTGGTTATTTGGACTCAGGGGACCCTAAAATGTGTATTTCCATTAAAAACTGAAATTCGAAAAATTTCACGATCGCAATACTTTCTCTTACTATACATTTCATATATAGGTAAGTGAACGTAAAAATAAATGTCTCCATGTTCCTTAAATGTAAAATTATTTCAAGTAGGAACGCAAGTGTAAGTTGTTTGATAGGCACATCATTTTTTATTTATGGTGATTAAAATGAATAAAATTAATTGATTGCCTATTCATTTCATTTAGGATCGCCCTTCAATTGAAATATATCGTCCTGGTATGGGGAAGTTCAGCAAACAGCGACTGGAGAAAGAAAAAGCCCTCGGAAGTAGTACTGAAGTGGATTCTCCCTCACACAGTCCCTCCCCTACCCCTAAGACTAAGGTCACTACTTGAGTTAGTTAATATAATTGTAATATATATTGTGTAAATTGTACAGGAAGATTTGACTGAATCATTGTAATGTAATAGTTTTATTTTTGATAGTTATGTTAAAATTTTTTAGTTGAGTATCTTTTTGTTAATAAATTGGAAATATATTTATATGTTTGTTCTCATGGTCTGCCTCATATTTAGGTAGTTTCAATCTTTATGAAATCGAATAAAAGAAACTTGATTTACAAATATTAGTTTTTCTCCTAGCTGATGAGTTTAGTTGTTTATCATTAGTTTAATATGCATATTAATAATAACAATAGAATCTAAATGCGGAGAAGTTATAATTATTTTTCCTATTTTGGATCTAATGTTTTAATTCATTATTTGTTATTAGTTAGCTTGAAGATTTTTTTTTTTTTTTTTCGTTTTATTGTTACTTTTTTTTACTCTAATCCATCATTTTTATGGTAATAATTAATAAAACAACCATGATAGTTATATGTGATTATCCTGAAACAAAGATATCGTTTGTCTCCTCAAAATGTCAGTTCTTTCTTTATTATTGAAACTGTTTTTCTAAAGATCTCTAATTATGATTGTAATTTATCCACCTGTGATGCTGTATTGGAAGAAATCTATGAATTAAGAAAAAAATTAATAGGAATCATTTTTTTTATTTTTTTTTATTATTGATAAATGTTACAGATAATATAAATCCAAATTTTATCATGTGATATTGCTAAAAAGAAACAAGTGCTTTATTTTGTATATTTAATTTATCCTTTATATCTTTGTTTAGATCAGAAACTTAAATAACTTTCTGTTCTAAATTTCAAAAATTTTAAATTTTCTTACTTAAAAAATACCTACCTTTATTTTTAACAACACATTTACATGAGAGAGATACACTTTATTGAACAAGTTGCCCAACTTAATTGGGTTGCTTATTAGCAAGTGTTATTACACAGCTTACTTTTTTTTTCCTTAATGGACAATTTTTTATATAAATATATTAACATCTTAAAAATCTTAGCATGCAATATACATAAAAATAGATTAATTTTTTTTCTTTTCCCTTTCAATTTTTTTTTTTATTAACACTTTTTTTTTCCTTTTAACATTTTTTTTTCCTAAATTATTTTTCTCATTTTATTCTCTTTTTTTTTCCTTTTCTTGTTTATCTCTCAAATTTATTCAAATATATGTATATAATAACAATTAAAAATATATATTAATAAAGATCACAATAATGCCTATGGCAACCATATGAAACTCTGCTTCAATATTTAATCTCCAGCATATACAATAAATATAATAAAACAAGATAAAATAATAATATTAATATCACAATAAAAAGTTAAAAGATTAAAACATAAATAAAAACACATACACACCCATGTCCCTCCATCCATCCCTGTTTCATTCGCTATGAGTAAATGTGATGGTGTATAATTCCCAGGGAGTCCAGCACTATATTTTCTGCTATCCTTGCTACGTCCTTGATATCGACACCAATATCCTCCATGAAGCTCCTTGTTGAACTAGGTACAGTTCCGCGTGATCCGAACCATAGGCCTCTGACGTTGAAGTCTCTCTCGCTGGAGCTTTCGCGGAACTTTTCCTTGAGGAAAGGGATACATTTTTCGTAGATTTCTCTCTTTTCCCTTTACACTTTACTTGCCTGCTCCATGTCGTTGGATTCATATCTCACGGTGGGATCCAGAATGATAGCTAAATTTCCGGTCTTTGGAAATGCCACGATATCAGCGTATCGCGTGGATCCATCCGTACCCACACAGTATACTTCTTCAAAGCAGGCAAAGTCTCATGTTTTACTTCGTGATGTCGGCGTGTTATCAGGAGGGAGTTGTTGGAGCATTTCCCCAGCACGTGAGCTGGTGTTTCAGGCTCTCTGTTACATTTTCGACAGAGGGACCCAACTTCTCTAACCTGTCCGCCGACACCTGGACTCCACGCAGGGGTGCATAGTTAATATTAAGCTTCAGGGCATTAGACCATTCAGACCCCGAAAGTGTCTGCTTTTCGTACATGAACTTATTAGCTTCTTATTAGGGGTTTCTTTGAAATGTACTCTAATGCCCTGCCACCTGTAGTTGGCCCATTCCTCGAACAAATTTTCTCGTAGCGACTGCCGTAGAGCTCTCATACTTCGGTGTCTCTGCTCAACCCCCAGTCTCTCGGCACATTCAGCAACCTCGGCTGAATAGTCGAACGTGGATTGGAACTGGGCATCCGGCACATTGGACAGTCGCTGAGCAATGGACCAGTGTTGTAAAGGAGCCTCCCATTGGCATCGGATCAATCCTAATTCTCGGTACCTCCTGGGAGCGTATAACATGGCCGTGGAGGTGTTCGCAGGAAGTCCAATGATGGCCTTTACACTCCTGCGAATCATGGTGTCAATGGCCTCTAATATTTCTGGACGCAGCTTCGTGAGAGGAGCAGTTTGAAGAGGGTATGTGAGACCCGGGAACAAGTATTGGTTGACAATGTTAAGCTTTTGCTCAGGCTTCAGTAAGCAAGAGGTAACAAGCTTATTCAGATTTTCGTTTAACTTTGTCACCGAATCCTCATTAAAATGTAGCTCTCCCGAGAATGAGCATCCTAAATACTTTATATTGTCTCCTTGCTTCAGAGTTTGGATGCTATCTCCATTCTCAAGGGAGAGCATCGTTGCTTCCAGCTCTCCTTTATTCAGCACAATTCCCACACTTTTGAGTGGATTTATGCTCAAACCAATCTCTGCGAAAATCCTTATCACACTATTTATAAGTCTTTCCGCAGCACCCCTGTCACGCGCCGAAACAGCCTGATCATCCGCGAAACCTGTAAGGACCACACTATCTTGGTCACTTCTTAATTTGTAGCCAAATTCATTTGAAAACTTTTCGTCGCACAGGTCGTGGTATAAATGATCTATGGCCAGGTTAAATAGAAATATTAAGTTCTAACTTACATCTTTCTTTGATTATTGAAGCGGTCAGTTGCTCTTAAGTGGTAGTATTAATATGCTATATTTATACATATTATTTCTGTTAGCCATTGTATAATTCTTATCTATCTTTCTTATTCATTAAATAAGAAAAAAATGTTATCCATTAATCCTTACCTCTCTTCTTCCCTTCAGTTAGTGCCTCCTCAGAGCACTCTGACTTGTTCCAACTTCAGGACACCTTCCTAGGACTAGCTTCCTTGTTTCTGTTTACATGTTTAGTATAATGTTCTGTTAAGTATAAACCCAGAGAGGAAGAAGATCTCCATTCCCATTGCTAGTAAGCAATGCTCTAGGTTAGTTCATGCAGTAATAATGAACCAACAGTATGGAATAAATCATGAAATATGCACAATACATGGATATTCTACAGCATATGCTTCGATAACATAAAAGGACCTCTCAATTGAAGAAAACCATAATATATAATACAAATTTTGGGATCTACTCTGCTACTGTTATTGGATATGGCACAAATTATTATTTAAAACGAACAAAGTAGAATCATTCTGTCAAAAAAGCAAGTATGTAGGAGAAAAGCTTATCTTATACCTTTCTTACTTACCAATCATACTGCAGTTCCGACTACTCAAGGTGGCCTACTTACTTGGTTCTGCAAAGCTGCAGGACATATTTATTAAATATGTATTTTATTTCACTCGATGTTATTGCCTCTTTTTTTATTCAATCATTGTTGCTTTCAAGCTTATCTTTATTAATTTTTTCCAATTATTTGATCAACATTAAAAAATATAGTTTTGTATCAATTTTATTTATATACAGCTCACTACTAGTATGGAATAAATATCTCATTCTAATAAACAATTTAATTATGAGAATAGTCTCAGTTTTACAAATTTTGAAACTATCCATTTAATTATCTGTCAGTTATATATCAACCAATGCCAATGCAATACACCCAAAACTACCCTTTTAGAAAAAGGATTTTGTATATTTTCTTAAATTAATTTTTTTTAAACAATTTGTTTAACTCATTTATAAAATTTTCTTTGCTTCAATTTACCATCCATTTCATTGAGAATATTAAAACAATTTATGGTTTTAGTTAATTTAAGCTTCAATATGAAAGATGTTTAAACAAAGGAGATTTACCATTGTTTCATTAAAATAAAACTGTACATACTATAAATGCTATTGGTTACCCCTAACTATCTGGTTGAGTGACAGTATTGGAAATGCTACATGAAAACTTCCCAACAATTGAATTGTAACTCTTCTACTATAGCAGAAAATGTCTATAATTGACACCAAGTAATGGATCTTAAATAAGGTTAGAAATTAGTGTTGGGTGAACAAGAATGAGAGGTACTATTACAGGCTCTGAAAACAGTTCAGTCAATTAACTTTATAGACAGCTAGTGTTGTAACAGTAACAGATACATAGGTTTACGTATGTAAGGGTATATCTGTCCCAGGTTTCGATCAAATATTTTTGAGTAATTCTCCTTTGAAAAGAAGACTCATATTTTGATGTTTCATGCAATGCCACGAAAAAAACAATAGAGAATCATTAAAAAAATTATTAAAATCGGCGCTGGACAATTGTCCACACACACACGCACTACACTCGGTAGAAATGAAGTGCCTTAGGTTTTTCTTCTTCCAATTAAATTTTCCTTCAAGATTTCAATAAAAATGCCAGAATGTAAGGAAAATATAACATAAAATACTGATATTTATTCTATTAAATCCTAGGATAATAATAAAGGCCTATTTTTTTTGTTTTAAATTGATCAAGAAGTGAAGAAATCACTTTGCCTTCGTGACTGTTATATTAAATAAATACGAGAAATTTAAAATAAATGTGTGCATTATCTTCAAGCTTATAGATATTTCTGATTCTTCCATTAATCCCACTTGCTGAACGATCGTCGACTTATATGTCAACATCGATCTTTCGTTACTGATGGTCCATCATGATTCGGGAGGGCATTTAAATTTGATGGGTCTTTTGTTTAACATTGAAGTTCCTTAGATTTAGAACATTCAATTATGAAATAGTGTTCTCAGAAGCTATTCATGATACAAAAACTTTATTTATTATAATGGCAGACCACAGTATTGTGATAAAAAACGTTTTTCCTTCTATTAAACTAGCTTGTAATGAAGTTGCCTTAAATCCTTCCAAAAAATCTCTTGAAAATTTATATTCAGTTTTAAAAGCTACCGATTCAACTATAGTTAAGGAATTAGATTTTTATATTTGGTATCCTATTTGTATTCATCTATCAACCAAAAACAAGTAAGTATTTATCTGGAAGTTATATGTTCTGATGAAAAGTTGTTTTGAAATAATTTGCCTTTTTTCCATTTTAGGGATGAAACTGCCTGCATGCTTTTAAATGAACTTTTAAAACTATTAAAACTTTTAACTATACCTTCCTTGGATACATTTCTCAAGTTATATTACTTGCTTATTTCTCAAATTGATAATTTGCTTGAAGGTAATTTGATCGTCTTATTATTTTTTTTAAACTATGAATTGTTTATGGCAATAGTTTTTACTTTATATATTGATTTTGATAAATAGAATACTATGTAATAAATTTATTAAACATTGTTTTATCTAGATTTTAATTGCATTACCATGTTAACTTGAATCTACTGCTAAAATTACTATAATTACTAGAACCAAAGAGCCTAAGCTATTGTGGTTTGTTATATTGGGTTGTAAAATAAGTTTGTACCTGTTGAGGATGTATAGTCGACTGTAGAAACTATTATTGGTGGAATAATGAGGAGTCAGTCTTTTTCTAAATATTTTAATTTTACGTTTCGGCTCAAGCTTGTGAGCCATCGTCAGGGCATTACTCAATGGGTTAATGCTTGGACATGGCTCAGTAATTACCTGATGATGGCTCACAAGCTTGAGCCGAAACGTCGGCAAAATTAAAATATTTAGAAAAAGACTGACTCCTGATTATTCCACCTATAACATGTTTACCTGGTTTATAAGGTTTACCTATTCTAAAAAAAGGATTAGTTAAGGTGCTTTTAAGCTCCAATTTAAACTGAGATTTCTTATGTTTAAGTGGTATATTGCCTGCTCAAAATGGAAAAGAAAACGAAATCCGTCATTTAATGATTTTTTTAATTCCGAAAAGAAAAATCAACTGCACAGATGGTTAGCAAAATTTGCAGTGTGCATGGCGATGATGCCTTAGAAGAAATTCCCATCCGTTAGTGGTTTGCTTGGCTGAGAACTAGAAATGTTGACTTGGGAAGGCACAAAGAACTTGGGTCGTCCTTCACCTGTTGATGATGTCAAAATTCAACCAAAATGATGAAAGACGGTAACATGTAATAGATCAAAATAGGTCATATATATTGCCAGTTAAAAGTATTTACAAGAAATTGAAGTTTTTATTAAATAACCAGTCAAAAACACTACCAACTTAATTTACAACCCAATACAAATTGACACCTCGGTGTTTGAATTCCTTACTCACACCAGATTGGACTCCATTTATTGTGCGCTTTCTAATGAACAATATTTTTCTACATAATGGACATTGACTTTTTGTTGGTTTATATTTAGTCTATTGGGTTTACACTAGTCAACTAAGTTGTATGTGACTATTTGGAGGAGTTGTGACTGTTAGTTCTTGTTCTTTCTTCTTATTAGGATGAGGATATTATCCTTATACCTATGTGCATAGAAGTCTGCAGCATGAAGAGGCCTGCCGCAATGTTATTTCATGTGCAAAGTCATATTTACATACGTACAGATGGTGGTGTTAAACCTATGGTTTGATCCTGGGGCTTACCGGCTTACCCCACCTCCGGGCTCCACTTTCACTGTTTGCTCTGTCTTTGACACATAAGATACTAGTATTGGTAGGTCTTCATTGCATTCATATCTTGTATTCCCTTAATAAATAATACCCACAAGTGTTTCCTCTGATGATATTTGTGTTAAAAGTAACTTGCCTGATTCCTTATTCTTTCTGTATATATATATCCTATCCTTCAGATTATTGTTTCTTCAGACTATTCTTTTTCTGCAGCTAGTTTCTTCTTCAAGTTCATCTGTCAGGTTTTTTTAATTTTATTTTTTTAATAAGGCCTTGTAGTGATCATTACATACCTGTACCTACCTCTATGCCAGTTTTGGGGATGATTTTAGTCAACCATGCCCTTGAGCTTTCTTTACTTTAGAATATGGCTCTGCTAATGATGCTGCTGGTGGTTACTTGAGAGTGTCATGAATAAGTAACCACTTGCTAGCTTGGCACAAAGTTTACCTATCTTACCTCCATCGTTTATTTAATTTTAATCTTTGTTACAGAGGTCCCTAAGGTCTCTTTCTTTATTATTTGTTTGATTCAAGAATGATTTATTGAAAGTTCGTCCATTCATTAAAAGTATGAATATCTGTTTTTTCCTTGGATAATATACTTTTTAATCTGACCCATTGGAAAAAAGCAAAACAGATCACAGTAAAACAGGCTTGGAGTTATTAACTCAAAATATTTTTTACATAGTGTAACATACCTATCACCTTAAAATACTTACTGACACACTGCTGGCAAATAATAGATGACAACCTCCTATATCATTCAAATACTTTATTAAATGATAGTACCTATATCTCAAAATTATTTAGTCTTCTAAAAAAATATTTACTCTATAGATCAATTTTCTTGAATCATATTCTTTATTGTTCTTATTATGATTTAATTATTTATTAATCATTATTATGTTTAATTATTTGTATTTTCTTATGTGATATTTATAATTAATTTCAGTCTAAATTCATTATTCTAAATTCTCATGTCACTCCATTAATTGTCCATACATCAATCGTGAGTTATTATTAGTAATATATCAAAACTAGCAGTATTATACATTGGACAAAATCAACTTTGCTGTGGTTGCCTATATAAATAAAATAAATAAATAACATAAAATTGGACTTCTTAAATGTTTATTTAAGTATTTAGTACTTTCAATTACAAATGTTTTATATTATATAGAAGGTGTTTCTGATGATATGCAATCCCTTATGTATTTACTGTTATTATTATTTTCTAGTACAGACCACCTCAGAAGAACTGAAACTTCTGGTATTACAATGCTTGATGCAGTTGATAAAATCTAGTTCATATGAAGTTTTAAAACAATTTTTTACCAGAGCATACTATTCAAAATTGAGTGCTGGTGTTTTTGTATGCACATCGATAGCAAAAGCTGAAAAGTATATAACTCTTAAGTAAGATTTGTATTTTCACTTTTTTCTCACCTACCATTATTATTAGTATTGCGTTGTTATATTTTTGAAATATTATTAATACTTTTTTTATTTAATCTAGAGTTGAGGCTTTGAAATGTCTTATGAATTTGACACAAATAAATAGCAAGTATCTAAAAAACGAGAATTATAAAGCTCAGATTGCTGATATTGTAATTTTGATGCTCCCTGGTTTAATGTCCACTTGCTTAGAAATAATAAATAGTGGAGAAACTCAAAATCATAAAATCATCGTGGTAAGTTCAATGTTATCAGTTATAGTTATTTAGAAGCAGATGTTGTTATTATTAAATGTATACTATATTATTTTTACTTTTTTGCTTTAAAAGCTTGCCTTGCGTTTATGGAGCCATGTTCTAACTCTTGCTGCTGAAGAATCTTCCAATGAAGAATTTATTGATTCAAAAAATGAAATAAATAAATTAATAAATAATAATAATAATGAAGCAAGTTTTAAAAGTAATGGTTTAAGTGAACGTGAAGAATTTTTAAAAATACTTATGAGCACTAAACGAGATTCAAAGTGGTTGGAAAATACTGATGAGCATTTGATGCCTATAACTGAATCAGTTGTCAAAATTCACAATCATCAACATTGGAAAGTTCGATTTGAGCTTTCTTCAAGTGCCTTTATGATTCTACAGCGTTGTGGCAAGTAAGCATCAAATCTTTAAGTAATTTTGAATTGAGACATAGTCATAGTCAAAGTTGCATTGTACGTGGGTGAATCAAATATAAACGAGACTTTTTGTCCTGGAAGCCCAGTGAAGGTGCGGGAACGTTCCTGCGTTTAGAGATGTTGGGTAGGGATGCCAGGAGTGGGGGAAGCAGGCGGGCGCATGACCTCGAACTCACCAGTTACCATCGTGACGATGTCTGAGCAGGATGTATCCCCCTCGATTGCGAAACGTATTATCAGCAAATTTCTTGCTGCTGAAGGTGTAAAACCGGCTGAACTTGAGAAGGTTGACTGTACAGTTTGGGGAAGAGAAACTTTCTCGTGCCAGAGTATTTGCATGGCATAAACAGTTTGTGGAGGGTCGTGATCGTGTTCAGAATGAAAGCTATGACCGCAGACCCCGCTCCAGCATCACAGCAGACAACATCAGCCGTGTTCGACAGCTTATTGAAGGTGACAGACGTCTAACCACCAGTGCCATTGTAAGTGAGGTTGGGATAAGCTATGGAAGCACTTTTTCCATACTCTCAGAGGAGCTAGGGTTTCGTAAGGTGTGTGCCAGGTAGGTTCCTCGACTTCTCACAGCTAAGCAGAAGCTGAACCGTTTGCAGGTCTGTGAAGGTCTTCTTGCAAGATTTCAGGCTGAGGGAGCCTCATTTCTCATTCACATTATCACCTGTGATGAAACTTGGGTGCACCATTACACCCCTGAATCAAAACAAGCGAGTATGGAGTGGAGACTGAAAGGGGAACCTGGACCAGTGAAAGCCAAGTCACGGCTTCGGTGTTTTTTGACCAGCGTGGCTTGCTGCATCTTGATTTTTTGCATGAAGGCAGGACTATAAATGCTGCATACTACTGCGACATTTTGAATGAAGTCAGACTTGCATATCGCCGCAAAAGAAGGGATCTACCGATGAGAGAAGTGATTCTTCTTCAGGACAATGCTCGCCCGCATACTGCGACCCTGACGAGAGAAAAATTGTAGCAACTGGGCTGGGAGACGCTGGAACACCCTCCCTACAGTCCAGACTTATAACCATGTGACTTTCACCTGTTTGGCCCACTCAAGGAAGCTTTGGGAGGTCAGAGATTCGTCAGTGATGATGAGGTTGAAGCCTACGTGCTCATTTGGCTGAATACACAACCTACTTCATTCTGTGAGCACGGGATTGGAAAATTACCTATGCGCTGGGAAAAATGTATTTCCAAATCAGGAGACTATGTAGAAAAATGAGGTGTACTTTTCTTTGTGTTTAAAGTAAAAATTAAAAAATAAGTCTCATTTATATTTGATTCACCCATGTATATCACTATTCTACTTTTACATTTCTTATGGTTACACAATGCTAATTCTTTTGATTCAAAACAGAATTATTTAGCTATAGAATTTTTTTAGTCAAATGATTTTTCAAAGATATTGAAATAAATGTTATCTATTACTTTCAGACTTTTTTTCAGTTTGCCAAAATACAACATCAGTAGTTACTTATCTGATCTCCGCTGGTATACATATCAATGGTTATCGGTTAATCCCAGAACTAAATCAATTGAATATTTATTATTGAAAGGCTTTGTAATCCCCTCAAGGCTATTTCTGCTCCTCAATGTCTTAACTGTATTTTTTACAAGAGCTAACCAACACTCAACCTGAGACCTTCATTAACACTATATCACTAGAGAATCATAAAAAAAAAAAAAAAAAAAAATATTAACGTTATAATATAAAACAAAAATGTATTATAGGATTTTTACTGAACCAAGTTCATTTTTTTTTTTTTTTTGTACAGAAACTTGCCAAGATCTGTTGGTTATTTGGTAGAAGTATTGGCTATATTATCTCAGGATGATGAACAGTCTGTTGCTGATCAGAGTACAAGTTATATCTCAAAGTTACGTCAAAAGTGTGAAGATTCTAATGTTAAGTCTTTTGTAGAGATTGTTGAAGAGAATTTTTTCTCTCTTCTGACTCGACTTCCACGGATTTTACATGGAAATGGTAATAATTTAATGTGTCTTATATTTTTAAATGAAAGTTTGTTGAAATTAAAGTTTTATTTAAAAATTAATATTAAAAAAAAAATGGTACAAAATCTTATTGGCATTTTTCTCTTTATTGATTGCTCCCTCTAACCAACTTCTATTCTAGTAAATAATGAATATGAATGGTGTTTTTTGATAAACTTAAACTGTTTATTTATAGAAGCCACTGTGAACTTTTAGTAAAATTATTGTTCTTATATATACAGATGTAACCCTTAAAGAAAATAGTTTGGCCTTGTTTTGTGGATATTTGGATATACTGGGCGAAAAACATTTACCTATGGTTCTAAGTTCTGTACAGCACTACAACAGATTTTTACACTGTCTTTTGGTTTGTAATACCCCAGATTGTAGAAATATCACTCTTTTGGAAGAAATATCTGTTCGAGGTAAATTACAGAATTTATCTTTATTTTATCATATGTGCACATTCTGTTATCTCAAAATATCTTTATTTGGTTAAAATATTTGAATAACTTTTTAGATATCAATGTCTTACCATTTTCTAATGAATGTAAATGGAGATGCCTGAGGTATTGCGAAACTGATAAATGTACTTCTAGTGTTTTGAAATTGTGTGCCAAAGTTATAAATTGTGTGACAAAGAAGTATTAATTAGCAGTCTATTGGATGAGTTTAACTCAAATTATGGCCAGAGGAAAGAAATAACATTGCTGCTTGTAAATTTGGTTTCTTCAGGTAAAATATTTCTTTTGTAAAAAAAAAAAAAAAAAAAAAAAAAAATCATATGTAAGTTATTTAATATTAATAATTTATACGTGAACTTACATTAAAAAAAAAAAAAAAATACAAATATCTACAATTTCATTGTATATTATATCATAGAAACCAATTTTCCTCCTGTCAGCTTTAGTTCTCAGAAGATTCCTCATTAAGAAGATCTGTATTTTGTACTTTAAAATTATAAAATAAAAAGTAAACAATAAAAATTAACAAATAGTGGTAATGCCAATGAATTTTTCATTATTTTTAAATATCCTTATGGCAATCCAAGAGGGGAGGATATCCTAAAATTTACCTATCCGCTCTAGTCAGAATGGGAAGATCGAAAAAAACTTGTGTGGGTCATAAAACAGAATCAATTTACCCAAGATAAATTCAAACTGTTACCGCTTCTTACTTAAGAATCCTGAGGTTTGTCCTAAACCTGCTCGTCCTCTACAGTCCTTTTTTAATTATTTAGTTCTTAAAATATTTTATATTATATTCATTACATTTTTTTTTATTATTACAGTACTTCCTGATGATCTTTATCATTTTTCAAATCTTTTGAAGGATGTAATATGTGCCTTAATGGAACCTTCTTTGTGGAATGCTACTATTTATTTCAATAATGATGGAGTCACAAAACAAGTAATACAAGAAAATATTGTGCAGGTATCAATTAAAGATGTGATCTTTTTCAGTTTCTGTATAACAGTTGTACACGAATATATTTGTTTGCTATTATTTCAGATATGTTTATTAGCTGATGCAGTTGGGTGGCTTGCAGTTGCTGCTGGTCATGAGAACTTCTCTCCCCTTTTATTCCAATGTTTTTATCCAGTTTTAGAATGTGCTGGTAGTCCCATTAGCATTATTGCTTCTGCTGGTTGGTATTGCTTTGTGATTACTATGGTTTATTTCTATTAGTTATGATCTTAGTCACTGTGAATTAAATTATGAATTCTTTATTTTTAGCTTACAGTTTTATATTATTAATAAAGTCCAATGAAAGGAAATTCTAGAAATCTTCATATTTTGCAGGTCGCTTCTCTGTCCACAAATTGTCATCTTTGTATAATGAAAGCGTAAGCAAGCTTATCTCCAAAAATGTTGATTATCTTTCCACCACATTACTCTAAAGCTAAGGCATGCATATCGAAACCCAAGGGTTCTATCAGTTCTCTCTGTAATTATGGAATATACTACTTTGGACATGTTAACTTCTCTTCACGATATCATTAATGATGTAAGTATGAATGTTTATTTGGTTATAATTTTTAGTTGCATGAAAATAATAACACCCTTTGGTGTTCAATTTTGTTGAATTTTTTTTTCTGATTAATTTGATTGCATATTACCTCACCATTTCTCAATAACTATATCTTTAATGTGCTAAAAGTTTACATGAACATTATTAATATTTTAATGAAATTAAAGCAAACTTGTAATTATGTTACATTAATTGTTTTCATATTAAAAGTAATTAGATAACATATAATTAAGGATGTGGTTTTCTGAAGGATTTAAAAAAAGTAAAATATCAATAAAAATGTAATGACACTTTTTATCTTCCTTTTTATATTATAAATGGACTGTCTAATTTGTACAAATAGTATTGTCGACATTTTCAGTTAAAAATCGGATCTTACTGATTTTGTAGGTTTTGGTACAAAGCTGTGACCGGTTCCAAGATATCAATGCAAGTGCCTTCTTACATGTTTTTGAGGCTTATTTATCTTGTGTATTAAGGTGTACAGTCAAAGTAAAAGATGAACAAAATAAGTCAAAAATCAAAAATGAAACTTCTTGGTTAAAGGAGCTTGTAGATTATAATGAAAATCTTGCTGCTGCAAATAATTTTCTGGTTGATGAGGTTTCTGAACCTGATGTAGGGTAAGCTCTGTTATTATTATATACATGTTATAGTTTATTACATAGTTCATTTTATCTTTGATCTGAAATATCATATTTCCAACACATGCACTATAGTTTAGTTGATAGTATTATGCATTGTTTAAATTAAAAAAAATTATTAGGTTTATTTTTCATAGTTGAAAGAAATGTTAAATTTATTTTTTTTAAGCACAGGCAATTGATGCATGAAGAAGAAGAAGATGAAAAAGAGCCAGAAAAACCTCCTCTTCCAGACCATATTAAAATGACAGTGGATGTTTTGAAGAGGAGTCTTCATTTTCTTCCTGGAAATGATTTATCAAGACAAATTTTATGTTTACAGGTTAATATTTTATAATTAAAATTTTTCCATTCATAATTCATTTTTTCAAAGTTATGTTTTATGTATAGATACTGAATAAAGGAGTTTTCATATTATCAAGTTGGAAGGATGAACTTTTGCCTGTGGTCCATAAGATTTGGTCACCATTAGTTGAAAGGTTCAGATCGTCGAACCATCCACTTCTTCTCCAAAGAGCTTTTTCTCTTTTGACATCTCTTGCTAAATACTGTCAAGACTTCATTAGAGCTCGAACATTGAAGTAAGGTTTAAAACTGTATTATTTAAATTAACTGAAGTATTTCAATATTGATAATAAATTATTTTTTAATATGATTTTTTGTGAATTGTTTTTTTTTTTATCTTCATATTTATTAACATCTATTTTTCTGTTATCTATCTGAAATATTCTATTAATAATTTATTTGAATAAGACATTAATGTTAAAGTTACTGTATAGCCAATAATTTGGAAGAGTTTATTTATTGCTGATTGATCTAGTTAATTCTAATTAAGTCTTCAATTATTAGACTTATTATTAAAAAAACTTTTTTAATCTTCAAGAACTTAATTTTTAGAGCAAAATTAGTTAGTGTCTTAGATGATCCTCTAATTCTTCATTGCATTTAAATATAATATGACTGAACCCTTTACCTGGTTCTTTCAAGTGTATGAACAAAATGTAGTCATGGTTGTAAGGAAGGTATTCAAGAATTATCCAGTCCATTTGTTACAATATATTTCTATTAAAAAATATGTCATACATAGTTTAGATCCTCTTCTCCTATCTCCTCTTAGAAAGAAAAAAAAAAAAAAAAAAAAAAATATATATATATATATATATATATATATATATATATATATATATATATATATATATATATATATATATATATATATATATAGTTTGTTTGTTTATTCATTTAACGTCACTTTATGCTACTATGGCTAATCGGACGATGCTACAGTGGGAGTCCTAAATTTTGCCTATCCAGGTTTTATTAGGATAGGGATCTTAACGAGTACCTGACATCGCACAGGCTCGGGACCACCTTTTAACGTCCCCTCCGAAGGACGGCGTAACTAAGGATTTTTTACTCCCATTAAAAAATCCTAGGACCACCTGCGGATTTGAACCCGTGACCTTTTGCATGGGTATATATATATATAGTAAAATAATGTATACAATTTACTAAAATAGTATTTTTTTTTCATAATTTGTGTATGTTATTTCATTTTAATTTGAAAATAAAGTATGTTAGTATTTTTATATGTTAAAGAAAAGTCATCTGAATTTACAATACTTTATTCTAATTTTAAAGGGATGTTCTTCCGTCTTTGAATCATATTCTGAAAGATTGTAGTAAAGAAAGCAAAAATAAAAGTCCAACTGGAGCTTATACTTTAACGCAAACTTATAAACTGCAACTGTTGCTCCTCTCCAATCTAGGCCAAGTTTCCTTGGACTTAGAATTAGCACCGAAGGATGTCCAAAGTTTACTGGATTCAGCAACGCCATATTTAAGCATTAAACAGCCATTACCCCTCCAGGTGAGGATTAAAGTTTTATTTATTACTATTCTTTTTATTTTATTGGTGTATACTTAAGTTATTGCTTAGGAAGCTTGTGTAAATATGTACAAAGAACTGAGCCAAGTTTATGCTGATTTAATATGGGTTCATCTCATGGCAATTAGCCCCAACAAGTTGAATTTAAAATCTGATATTGAAGGTTTTCCAGTTTATAAGGTATTATATTTATTTATAAAACAAAATATTTTTTTAAATGAGTTTGCCCTTTAACACAGCTTTCTTTTTTTAGCTGGATTCTGGCACCAATGATAAGAATGAGTACACACACAGAGTACACCATTTGTTAAATATTTTGTAAAAAATATATTTTATTATTTTGTTAAACTTTGTATTTATTTAACCATCTATTTCACTCCTACGGTTATAAATTATGTGGTGTCAGTTTTGATCAAGAATTAATAAAAACTGCACATTGTTACATTTTCTATTCATTTTTTCTTATAAACTGTTCAATGTAATTTGAGATTCAAATAAAGAGCATTTACTCCGAGGAAGAAATTTATTTGAGAGAGTAATAAGCTATTAAGCTTATGATAGGTTTCTCTGTCAGTGGTTCTCTTTTACTGGTCGTTCTCTTCTCCTTCTTTTAGAGAACAGAGTCTCAAGTTACCCAAAACAGACAGTATCTATTATGATAACATCTGTTGTTTTGCTCAAAAATTTATAATAAATAACTAATTAAAATAATAGTATTTAGAAAAAGAAATGCTCTGGTGGTATCTGAAGGTAAGAATATTATGATAATTTACTTTACATGAAGAACACCAAAATATAAAAAAATTAAAAATGATCCGATTTCTGTAAATTTAATATTTCTCAATTTGCACAGTTAGTGATGTATGTTATTGCCAATAAAGTTGTTTCTCATAAGATATTACTATTAAGCTTCACTTAATAGTCATTGACAAGTTATTCTTAAACTATAATAAAATTCATGCAGACAATTTTGATAAACCAAGTACAGATAAATTTTTTGAGAACAGATGCTACTACTGTAATATTTACTGATGACTCTCATGATACTAATTTTATAAAAAACGTTTAAATTATAATTCATTGGTATATACATAATTTATAAGAAAGTAATTAAAAATGAAAACTAAAATGAACTTTATGGAAGTTAACAAATTATAGACGAAGGGCACATATAAAACTGACCATTAAGTTAATTTCTCAAGTTTAATTTATATCTAGTTTAATGGCTATATTATTTTATTTTCATTTTTGTTTCATTCCTTCTTCTTTTGTGGCGTATTCGATAAAAGATGACACGCCAGTTGGATGAAGTAGGGTCAAGATCCTACTTCAAGGCCTGTGAGTGGAAAGGTCAGGATGATATTTTATTGTTGGGGTACTTTTCCTCGGTCTTCTGTAGCTCTATTACCTTTCTCCCTGATTTATAAAGTAATCCATACCGATAATAAAATAGAAAACAATGGTAAAAATCTACTATCATCTTGTCATTCTTAATTATATAAATTTCCAAGTAGGATCAGTCAAAATAAAATGATGTGCATGCATGTGGGAAATTAAAATTTTTAATTAAGATTATTATTAAGGAAAATAATATTTTTTTTTAATTTTTATTTGTTTGTTTGTTTGTTAGGGCTTTAAGGCGTAAAGCCTCAAGGTCATCAATGCCTGTACCAATTATTTGATAATTGAATATTAAATTTAAATATAGTTACATTTCATTTCTAGAACAGGTATTTTTTAATAATAATATTGTCATGAAAATTTACAGTGACATAATGATCAGATATAGCAGATAATTTGAGGAAACATAAGTAAACCAAGAAAAAGAATTTAAAAATCAAATGGATTGTTATATAAAATCTTTTAATTTATAGAAATTATTCTAATTATGTTAGATATGATTTCAAGTATTTTGATTTGAGGACAATTTTTTTCTGATTATTCAGGCTATAAAAACTTTATAATAGTATATACATCATTTGATGAATAACAAATTGTATTACTTACAACGAATTTATATACATAAAGGTAATATTGCTACCTTAAAGAAATAAAAAAAATAAAAGATTTACTAAAACAGTCAAAATTAAGTTTTAAAAAAAAAAATAAGAAATAGAAATGAAGAGCTTAAGTAGTTAATCTAGCAAAGGCGCGGTAGATGTTCAAGGAGATGGATATAAGTGTTGATACTTGAAAGAATCGAGAATCGGGATGTAGAAATGGAGAAGGAACTCCAAAATAAAGAAGTGCGAATTATGAAAGATCTCTTGATAGAAGCAGTTCTGTGGGAGGGAATGAGTAGGTTCAAAACCTGGTTTTGATAGAGTGGGCTGAACATTTTGTAGATATAGAGAGAGCGACTTTTTGGTTCTGAAGGTTAGGAAAAGATAGACCCCTAGGAAGTAGGTAAAACCACTCAGCTCAGCATAACATATGGAGACATGAGAGCGCGGAATTCCAAAGATGAATCTAATGAATCATTGATCTCTTCAGTCTCATCTCAAACTTCTCCCACAATCTGCCCAACACCATGCATCCATAATCGAAATGTGAGAAGATAAGAGAGGTTACTAGGAGCTAGGGGTTTTAAGGGGTGTTATATAAGGTTGCCTGAGGAACTGTTTAAGAATGGCAATGACTTTTCTGGAAATCTGAGAAATGTAATTATTCTAGGACAGGCTTAGGTTGAGGAATACGCCTAGGTTTCTAACAGATGTGTGGAAGATGATGGGTCACATCATCATTGGAAAACCAGAGAGGCATAGAGAAAAGGGAGGACTTCCTTTATCTATAATGACCTAGTATGTTAAACCATCCTCCTCCGAAGTTCTCCCTCACAAATAAAATTGGACTTGGTAAAGACGTTAAAACCACACGCCTTAAAAAAAAAACTGCCATAGATCTGCCATCCTGACTGTCACAGAATAAATATTTAACCCAGGTGGAATCCAGCTCGCCCTTGCCTGACGCGAAATACGAAATTGCATCTCTCAGTTAAGAAATTATGAAAAAAATAGTGGTAAGTGCGTTTTTTCCTGGTAATATTTTGAAGAACAATCAATCTCGAAATCCTAATACTTTAAGTGTGGTTACTAAAATGACTGGTTGACTAAATTCAGAAGTTCATAATTACTAATGAATAAGGCCTTCTCGCTTGTGTACATACACATATAAATATATTTATGTATATAATTCTTTTATTATAATTTAACCAATCTCAATTTAGCCAAAACTATTATTAATTTTTTTATCGCCGATATATTGCTCTGTAGTTCACTTTTTATTTTATTTTTTTATATGATTGGCAGTCGTGGTAATTTACCGCCTCTTTCTTTACTTGGTATATCGGGTTCGTTATAATTCGTTTTCTTGGAGTTGAGTTTATTCTTTTATTGTTAATGATTAATTACGTATTTTGTTCCGGGAAAAGAGTTTCAAGATCGTAGCGGTTCCAGATATTCTTTTATTCCTTCTGAGAGACAAAACTGGTAAGAAAGACTTAATTTTTTTCATTACCCCAGCTGATGATCTAAACTTTATTTTGAATAATTTTTTAAAATCATGTTTTAATGAATCATATCGTAATTGGCATTAGACATCTATTGTTTCAAGTTGTTAACTATATTTAAAGTAGATTTAAATATTAAGACACATTTTTAATGTTATTATAAAAATTCTTCCAAGCTTATGGTATTGAATGAACTTATACACTTAATGTAAATTGATTTACTTCCTATTTCAAATAGTTCACTTTAGAGATCTATAATTAAAATTATTTTATATTGGTTTTTAAATTTTGATGTAATAGTTGAATTTAGTTTTATAAGTAATATAATAATAATTATTTTAGTTAAGTTGTTTAGGTACAGTTTGTTTAATATGATACGCAATACTCACACGTATTTATAAAACACTTACTAAATTCAGATTTAGATTTTTATGTTATTTACAAATAATTCGAAAATATAACATCCCGATTTTAACAATTTAGGAAAAATGATAAATAGAGCATTCGCGATACGATCAGTATGTTGTTTTTACTTTAATTTTGATCAACCATTAATCTTAGTAAACCACTCCAAAAGTTGAGTTGCGGTCGTGAATCGGGAGAACGAATGACCAATCAACAAGGCTTTTGGTTTGGTGCGTTTCAGGAATAGTACGATTCTTCTTTGCATCTGTTAGTCTTGTAATAGATACAATCTATTACTTACCTCATACTCTCAAGGTCATTTGTATCAATGTGGGTATCTGGTCCATTTTGATTTGATCAGATACTTTTTATTATCTGCTACAAAGTATCTGATTGATACAATCTTACCTATCCTATAAGAAATCTCAGCCCTACATTGATTCACAGGGTTCTGGATTCTTGGAATGTTTATTAGCTAATTTACATAACAATTCAGGATTATTTTCTATTGAGTCTTATCAAATTTAAATTTGTTTTAAAAAGTAAATAATTCTTCCACAGATTTTAATTTTAATTTTTAATTTTATGCTGTCCCATTATACTCATATTTGATGTGATATTGGTAATTCTGTTGTTATAAACACAACAAAACTTGTTTATCAAATTATTTTGCTAAATATCGTTAGATTGATAATAATTGGGAGACAATTAAATAAATGCACATAATACAAATAAAGTAAATATATTTATTTGACAAAATATATAAATGCCAATTACTGCAATCCAGAAATTATATAGTTTAATTGAGAAACATAACTCCAGCAAAACCAAAAAATAATTGGTATATTACTGATATTGAGGAACAAATCAGGCTTCTGGAACACTCAGGCTGATGGCACTGTCTCATAAGATATACCCAACTACCTATTCATATGAGATATACCTATTATACCTAGATGTAATATATCTATCATATCAACTCATATGAGATTTACCTATCATATCTACTCATATTAGATACACCTACTCTCTTGAGTAGGTGTGGTCAAGCAACTGTCGCATGCCTATCCCAGTTGCTCCTCAGGTGACTAAACGCATATAGGTAATTTAATTTTTAGTTTACTACACAAAAACTATAAAGTTGAATACAATTTTTAAAAAGGCAAAATTAAAAGTATTTAATGGTAAATTGGAGGCTGTTATATTACTTCACCACTTTTATTTGAA
This sequence comes from Piezodorus guildinii, assembly GCA_023052935.1. Classification (NCBI taxonomy): domain Eukaryota; kingdom Metazoa; phylum Arthropoda; class Insecta; order Hemiptera; family Pentatomidae; genus Piezodorus; species Piezodorus guildinii. Next base: position 88,739,623 of record CM041297.1, read on the forward strand.
ATCGCACAATAGCTATTATGCCATCTTCTGGTGTAAAAACAATTATATAGTTGAAAGGGCACAATTATTATATCCTTAATATAACCATTCTAAATATGCTTTCATAATCCAAAAAAAATTAAAAATATTTAATAAAATAAAAATTGTTTAATTACAATAAATTAATTAGATAAAATATAAATGTTAATGATGTAATCTAATAAAATTATAACCAATGGATTAGATCAATGTTAAATCCTTAATAAAAAAAAAATCTCATTTACAACAGTATATGGATCTAGTCAATATAACCATGTTCACCAATGTTAAATTTTGGTTTTAAAACAGGGAAAAAAGATAAACTTTTTTGTCATATATATAAAAACTACTAATTTAATTTTTAAAATACCTTTAAGGTGTGTAGGTAATCCCACCTTGAAATGAAGATGGCATAATTGACGAAACATTGTGCATTTTTTAATAAAAGTGGTGAAGTAATATAACACCATCCAATTTATTATTGGATTTTTTACCTTCACCTTAAATTATCAACACTCATTAGTAATTAGTGAATTATATTGAATTATGGTGTGGTGTTTTTTATATAGATTATGTTTAGCTCTTTATTTGTTTCTATCTATTTCTGTTTTGTTGGAGTTCCAATAGTCATATTAAAAAAAACTCTTGTTTGACAAAGGTGTATTCATCTACTGCTAATCAATTCTCTGTTAGTATTAAAAAAGAAAAAAGTTATTCAGTAAAACACCGATACAAAAAAAAAAAAAAAAAAAAAAAAAATCTGAAGAAAGAGATGCAAGTCTTAAAGAGAACTAATCCTATTGACCATATAAAGATGTGTTCCTCTAAGAAGTTGTTTTATTTATTGCTGGTGGCTGCCCTGGTGAGAGGTGGCTGCCCCAGACTGGTCCGACTGCTTGGGCCCCACTCAGTCTGGCCACTCTCTTTCCCTTTCAGTTCCTCCGCCTTGCTTCCTCTTTTATGGTCTTTCCTCTTTTATCTATTCTGAACATTTCAAAGAATTTTTTAATACAAACGATTACTGTTAATTCAATTCTTGATAATTTTTTTTTTTTTGTTATAACAATAAGTTAGGTTTAGTTTTATTGTTTATTGGTTAAATTGTAATAGTAAGGTCTCATATAATGATATAAATAATATAATGGTAGTTTGTCTTAAAGCTTTTATTTAATAATAAGTTTTTGTTGTATAAAATCATATTAAGAACTTCATAAATTATTATCGGGAAAATAATTCAGTATATATCACTCATAAAAATATCTGGTTTATGATGGAACTGTTGGTGTAATATGTTCGTTTAAAATAAATAAATGTCTGAGGTAGGGAATAAATGGGCTAGTCATATAGGCATATTTCTTCTAAAAATATTTTAATTTTATATTAAAATATCCCATTTCTTTTCTACCTCAGGTTTATAATAATTTCTTCTGGATAAGGGAAATAAAAAATAATGTAAATAAATGTCTGTTTTTGACATACAATTATAATTTTTATCATGATATAGGTTGTATGTGAAAATGATTTTATTCACAATTTAGGATTTAAAAAGCATTATTAAAGCACAGCATAGGTAGTATTTTTTAAAGTATTTTATTAGCATATTTTTCAATCATTGCATGATTGATTTGGGATAGCAAGAACCAGAAATTTAAAAAAAAATAAATTAAAAAAATTGTTAATATTTCTTTTTAAATTACCAAAATTAATTGCTTAACCATGGAAATTATAAAAAAAATACTTTAGTATTAATGATACTATGGTAAAGTAAGAATGTCAAAATTCGTTCTGTACGCTCATTGCTAAAAATCTAGGGGACTGAATTTAAATTGACACAGCATCAGACATAAATGGGCCACTTTGCTGGTGGAAATTATTTTAAATTCCTTCTAAGTGTTTTAAAAATTAATTTAATTAAAACTTTACATATCATTTATCAAAATTTACATTAGAAATTTTAGAGATGCAAGAACATGTCATCATAAGTACAATAGGAAACATTGCTATATTTTAAAAAACAGCGTTTTCCATAGCAATGATTGATGTCTTATTTTTCCAAATTCACTTTTTTTGCTTACTTTTAAGGTTTTGAGTCAGTTCAATTTCTGATCAGTTTGTTTTTCTCCATTGAATGCATTAACCAACCAACTTCTCCAATTATGGGAATAAATAGGAATAAAATATCAAGGACCTTTTATCTTTCCATTTTGTTCATGTGATATATAACTCAGAGAAACTCTGTAAATGTAACTTAAAACAATTTTCAAACTTTCAAAATTAGTTACAGCCATTAATATAATTTCCCTAAAATGAAGAACTAGTTTTAAAATCCCAAGGCCCGAGCCTGAGTGATATGAGTTACTTATTAAAGATCCCTATCTTAAATAAACCTGGATAGGCAAAATGTAGGTCTCCCACTGTAGCATCTTCATGTTAGCAGCAGTATAATTTATTTTTTTTGTTTTGTTTTTCTATGGTAGGTTGTTTGTACCTCATACAATTTTAATTTGTTTCATATGAACTTATTATATGTTATTTCATTATTTTACACATAAAATAATATTTAAAAAATACTTCTGGTTTTTCACTCACACCATAAAAGTTGGAATAAAATTGTTGCCCATCGATCATTGGGTGGATAAAAAAATCTTGTCTAGTAGGTTACAAAATTTCCTTTGTAAAGCTAAAATCTGCTTTGATATAGAAGTATGATCATATAAATTATAATACAAGAAAAACACTATGTAGGCAACACACTATGTTATGAAAATATTAATGATGATCAGCATTATAGACTAAATTTCTCCTATTGTTCCTTAAATATTTTCTTTTGTTGATTCCTCATTTGTAACATTCCTTGTGAAAATATTGCTCAAAAATATATCTTTAAAAGAATCTGGAATAGTTAAACAACTTACTAACTCTAATTTGTTGAATTGGATTAGTCATAATGAAATTTTGTGGCTGTGTAAGCTTTCAGGTCAGGAATAAGTGCATTACCAACATATCATATTGTGGAGATTTTAATACCAGTTGCAAAAAATTCACACTTATTCATTTTTGTTTTATGATAAATTTTTTTTTGGTTCTAATAAATTTTTTATTTTATTTATATGTATTTGTTTTTATGATTGTAGCTATTGATCATGTAATATGTTTTATGCATGGAGCATGTGCACATATTACTCGGTTATTTTATGAAAGAAAGTGTAAAAGAACAGGGAAAAAAAATGTTTTATTGTTTAAAGGCATACTTTGAAATTTTGGTGAATCACATCTTATTTTATATTAGCCTGTATGGCTGCAAAATGTAATGCTCTATATAACTCTAAACACTCTGAGGTAAATACTGAAAATTTTATTTGTGCTTCAAATGCTATCAACTTTTGAAACAACAGAATCTATTTTCACAGTTTTTGATAATATGAACTAAGATTTCATATGAATTAATACAATTTAGAATAATTCTTTCAAGATGGTATATTAATAGCTTGATAAACAAATTAATATAAGTATTTTTCATTCTTAAGGCCAATAGATCATTGTATTGGTGTTAATGGGAAACATTAGGACTGTAGGAGTCTCTTCTACTGCATGTGTTGCGTTGTAAATGGAATGTGAGGAGCAAGATGGGTAGCTATAGATGTCAAGTATGGATCGGTTGCTGGTCCAGGGATTCACAAGTTGTTTGAGTCTGTCCAGTAAGTTAGTGTGCTCATTAAGTTACACTCTATTCTGAAACCATTAGGTGATATGTTTGTCAGCATTGGTGCTCCGTATAGGAGTATGTTGGTTTATGCACTAACTGAATTAATATTTTATCTATAATAAAGCTCAATGTACAAAGGAGTATAGGGTTCAATGGTGTGATTCTTTTTGGTTGGTTGTTGTATTTTATAGTACATAACATCAGTTCATCATTCATCAGTATATTGAACACCTTTTAGACAAATAATATGAAGGGGAGAGGAGAAAGGATTTATGAAAGGTACATTAATGTTTTCCTCTGGCAAAATCAGATCTGCATTTATCTCAATATTATAATTTCTTCACATGATCAGAATATTGTTTTTTATTTCTTCTTTTTAGCTGAGCTAATTACATTAGAATGGGCATTGTCTATAAATGTGGAGTATAGTCATGCTCTTTTTTTTAATATAGCATCTTGGTGTCGATTCCTTCCACATCAGGTGAATTTGGCATTAACCATTAAAGCCCATTTCTCTGCTAGGTTAAGACCCATTTTTCTCTGTGGTTTGCTATACCTCTCAGCTTATGCTTTAATGCTTGCTTGAGTAACTCTTGTCTCACAATTATTTATTATTTTCCGTTAATTTTAATTTAAATGAGGACCTGTCAGATCTGATGGTGGTATGTTAGTCATACCATGGCCAGGAAGACTAAAGGCCTCTATGATAGCATTCTATCTACCATTTCGTTTCCTCTTGTTTCAATGTAATATCCGTACAGAATAAATTAATTTGCCATCTTTATTATATTTATTTCTAGAATTATTAGAATTTTTATGTTCAGAATACATGTCGTACTCACTTTTTGAAATAATTACAATCGCATTAAGCTTTGCCTTGTAGGCATTAGGGAGCTGATTCAGTTCCAACAAACGGGTGAAATCGGAACTTAAGAAACTGATGCAGTTGAGTAGTCAGGGTGGGACTAATCCGTGATTTTTTAAATTATTTATTTAGCATTCTATGGCCCTGATGTATTAATTAGTCGGTGGTAATTAATAATTGATTGGTTACTGACATCTTAAAAAAAAAAAAAAATGCAGGAAGCCGCAATGGAGTGTAGGTGTGTTACCAACTTATTTTGAATAGGTTATGTTCTTTCTATAATCAATGGTGAGGTGGTGTATTGGCTACCATATCATCCCACGGTTCAAACCTGCGGCAAGTTCAAACCTTGCAGGTGACCCTAGGATTTTTTAATGGGAATAAGAAATCCTTGGTTTTGCCGTTCTTCAGAGGGACGTAAAATGGTAGGCCCGAGCCAGTGCGATGTCAGGTACTCGTTAAAGATCTCTACCCTCATAAAACCAGGATAGGCAAAATTGAGGATTCCCTCTGTAACATCGTCCGATGAGCCCTTTCAGTATAAAAGTGACGTTAAATGAACGATCAATCATTTTTTTATTGGTCATAATGTTGTAATTTCGATTTTCTTATTTTACAACCACAAAATTCAATCGTATATTCGTTGTGCTTATCTGTTTATTATTTTAACAGTAAAAATTGAATAATTGAATGGATGTAAATATATATCTAGTATATCGCAAAACCTCTCCAAAATGATTGCTTACTCGTTTTAACGGCACGTAGTACACAGTTTTATTCATTAATAAATGTTTATTTATTAATATGCACCATTTACAATAGATTTATATTATTTGTTTTAAAATTAATTGGATGATATAATGGAATAATAAGTAATTATCAAATCGGTGCTGATGCCGTGATCGAATGACGGAAGTATGCACAGATGCCTACAAAATTCGTAATTACTTAATTAAATTAAACATTTATGTATACACACACAAATCGAAATTAATTATTGTCATGTAATTATTTTCTCTCCATTAGTTGTCAATTCAGAAAAAATGTCGATTGCTGGCGTTTGATCTAATTATTCTAATCCAAGGATAGGAGTGATTAAGCGATCAGAATTGCGTTTAAATGTACAAAACTATAATAAATAAATATTTGTTAGTTCTCGTTTTAAAGGGGCGAGAGAAATATTTACTACAAGAATCCGAAGAAAATATAAGAAATAGATCTCTTGCCTTGTTTTCAGCGATTTAGAATATTGAGTTTTTATCGTTCTTGCTAACTACACGTTCTCGAAAAACTACACGTTATTTTTATTTGATCTATAAACAACACGGAATATTATAAATTAGGATATTCGGTCTGAGTATGAAAAACGCTGCAAATTATTGAAAACATTATTATTATTATTTTTATAAAAATTATTATTTCCAAATAACAATATTAGGGTATAACTGTTTATATAGGCGTTGATAGGCAGTTAAATAATATGAAAATCAATAATTCAAAGGATAATGGCATATCACTTCTGCTGATTTCAAAACGCTATATCTCTGCTAGTTCTGAACCAATTTCAATGATTCTAATTTCATTTTGGTATTTATTAATTAGGAAGAGCGTTTTTTTTTCTTCTTTATTCGGATTCTACGCATATTGAAACGTAAGCCCGCAAATTTTGAGGGATGGAGGTAATTTATTGAAAACAAATCAAAAGCATTTATACTAGACTGCGTTATTATTTCCTTTTCATTTCTTTCGATTTTCATTCAAATAATTCAAATAAAATTTCCTGATTTCAGAACACCTTACATTTTTCTTTATCATCAATAATAACCGAATTATCAGGGAATCACATCTCTTATAAGTTGTGGCTTGACCATATAAGATGATTTTAAAATTTTTTTTTTTAGCCTTTGTTCATCGCGTTGTCTTTACCTCTAAAATCTTTCGATTTTCTCTATCTTCAGTAATAACCTAGTTTTGGTGGAATCACATCTATTTTAAGTTGTTACTTGAATATACTTGTCGTTTTTTTATTATTATTAGTTATCGCGCTTTACTGATTCTAAAAATCTATACATATTTTTCTCCATCTTCAAAAATAACTGAGTTATGGCCGTATTTATGGATAACATTTCAATTTTTTTTATTATTATTAGTGATATCATATAATAAAATTGAGATTTAAAAAAAAATATTTGTTTAACAAAGGTTTAGACTATGGATTTTTTCCCCTACACTCCTCGGCCCACCCAGAACCCCAGACCCTAGGGATTTTGCTCCCTCCTGACCCTCCCTGACAGCGGTCCAGCGTAGGAAGCACCGGCTATTTTCGATATATAACTGTTTGAAAGTAATAACTTGCAGTTTTATTCAAGTTGCTGGATAAGGAGATGGTGTATTATCAAAGATTATTAGTTGAAGAGTTAATGTCTGCCTCTCAAAATTGACTTGTTATATTGTATAATTTTCATAGAACCTATATATTCTTTTCCAATAAGTTGTTAGCGGTTTTTATAATCATTTGTTCTTTATTGATAGTCCTAGTCAGTGAAAATGCCCTATCTTTCCTCCAAAGTAAAAATAATAATTTAAAACACGAGTTAATATTCTAAATAATAACTAGCACCAATACTTGCGAGTTACTATAATAATTAACTTAAGATATATTGGTAACTTGTTAATAATAATATTATTTTTTGGCAATGTTTGAACAATCTTATAAAAATACAACATTCTTGCTAAATCAAACACCATAAACAATTTGTTATTTTGTCATTAGTCTATTAAAACATGCATATTTATAACTTAGTTAACACTGGTATTTTATATTTTATTATAGATTGAATTTTTGCAATTATTTATTATAATAATCTAAGCTTGGTTGATATGACGTTTTCGTTGATTAGGTTCCGTTTTAGAAATGTTCTCGTTGAAGTTAACACCTTGGGTCAAGAACTATCTTTCATAACATCCTTGACCCTCGTGGACCAACCTCATGCAATCTTTACTTTGAGGAAGAATATTAAAATCTAGATTCTCTTTTGATGCTGTAAAGGTGACTTGTTATTATAAACAATAACGTCTGTAAAACTTAAATATGTATTCATATTATCATATTTTTCAACAAGAGACAACCAGCTTGATTTCCAGTTTTAGTGATTCTTTTCAAGAATTCCTCCGACTATTCTCACCCACATAGCTTTTCGAAAGGAACATCAGCTAGTAAAAAACAACTTTATAAACTAAAAATCTGGTGCGCGCAACACACGAATTTCAGTTCCTTCTGTTGTTAAAATTAATCTAAGATTTTTAAAAATAAACTTGGAGATGAAAAAAGATCAAAGAATAAATTACATAAAGTTCCGATAGAAACATGTGTTCTATTAAAAAAGATTTGAATATATAGATATTATATTTTTATCTACAACAATCAGTTAGTTTTTTCGGCTCTCCATTAACTTTTACAATTCCGTGTATTGGGTAATAATTTTTTCAAAAATCTTTAGCTTTCCAATGGCATATTACACATCTATATTATTATAATTATGTTCAAAAAAACAAAAATTGCATAAACAAATATTTTTGCACTTTTCTCTTTTAGTTGATAATCAAATTCGATCAATTTGCATATTAAGGCGTAACTTATCAATGTTAACATTTACATCAGGAAAATGATATGCCTATTTTTTTGGAATTTACAAAATTTAAAGATACCTTTGAGGAAGAAAATTTAAAATATCGGAATTTAAGCCCTGTCAGGCTATTTCAATAAGAATGACACATTCATAAGTTAAAGCCCATTAAATTTTACATCGATATAGTGAGTTTAATAAAAATCCCTATAGCCGTTTTTGAGTAAATTGTAAAAAGGTGCAAAATGCATGGTATAAAGTACCACTTCCAGTCAGCCGATTTTTTTAAAAATATTGATGTAACATCTCGGGCGTATAGTTTTCTTAAAGATGAAATTTTACTTTTTTTTTTGCCACTTGCCACAACCTCCAGCACAAAAAAAAAAGTACACATGTACTCAAGGACACACAAACCTTTTTGCGGGACGTTGAAAACTGGAATTCGAAAATTTTCACTATCTCAATACTTCCCTTACTATATATTTCATATAAAAGTAATATCATGAACATACTGTGATTTTTCGTTTAAATATATAGGCTTCCAAATAAAAAGTCCGAATATACACTTTTAATTATGTATTTTCATATTATCCTATAATCATAACCTGTTTTCAGTGTAGCTAGACATTGGTACTGGTCAGCAAGTTATAACTGGTAACTTCAGGTGAAACGATAAGACGTGTAGTCTGAAACATGTTTAAACATCCTATTTTCGTAAAAACATTTCTCTTTGATATTACATTTATATATATAAAAGAAGGACAAAGTGATATAAGTGATTTATTCTTTGATCTCGGGTAACAATTCCTAATAATTCAGTGATGAATTTTTAAACTGAGAGTAGTTAAGAATTAAATTACGGTGTTCTTAATGTTTTGCGTTTCTATGGATTCATTTAAAGTTTGTCCCTTCTAAATAGTTTTAAACATAGGAAAAGTTTATTATTATTTTTTTTTAGCTGTCATTTGGAATTCAAGAAATCTCAATTAACCAAAAATATAAAGAGGACATGGTGGATGGTTCATTCATATAACGCCATCGCGAATAGTGAATGCTGAGGTGCTTCCAAAACCAACATTTAATCAATGTATATATTGTCTGTTTTGTTTTTGAATAGTTTAATATAGTTCTATTAAAAAAAGGCTTGCTTCGGGCATTTTGTAACCAGAAGCCGAAGAAATAAACTGGTCAGTTGCACATTATATCTGAAATGCTAGAATATATCTATTGGGTTGTTTCACATGAAATGACCGTTTTTATAGTTTCTGAAATACATTAAGGATTTTGCAGGTCTCTGTTGTTTTCTTCCGAATGTTTACTTATTTAAAGTAAACAGTTACTAATCCTCTACCGTTGTATTATAAACATTAGCTTCCCAATCAATTACCCACTTTTTAGTATACCTCCAAATATGAACATGGAAACACGCGATTTTCGAGTAATATTTTTGTACGAGTTTAAACTCGGCCATTCAGCAGCTGAGGCCGCTAGAAATATATTCAAGGCGTTTGGGGAAGGGAGTGTTAATGAACGGACCATTCGCCGTTGATTTGCTAAGTTTTCAACTGGGGATACCGACTTGGAAAACTTGCCCCGAGGAAGACCTCCGTCCGTAATAGACAACGATGTCCTCAAACATATAGTAGAAGGAAACAGTTAAAGGACTCTCAGCACAACTAAATACAAGTGCATCTACAGTTTCCAGACATTTAAAGTGTATTGGGAAAGTAAAAAAGCTCGATACATGGGTACCTCATGATCTCACTGAGCGGCAGCAAGACCCCATGTTTCAAAACATACCGTGCAAAAATTGAAAGAACTGGGCTACGAAGTTCTTCCGCACCCACCATATTCTCCCGAATTGTCTCCAACAGATTACCATCTGTTCAGGAATTCAACTTCGTCTAAGGAAAACTTTTTGAAAATGATGATTAATTGAAAAGTGCGTTTTCAGATTTTGTTTCACCTCAAAGCTCAGAGTTTTTCAGTTCGGGATAAAAAAGTTGGTGTCACATTGGGGAAAATGTGTAGAAAAAGAAGGTAAATACATCGAATAAAATTATCTTGTTTTCATATCGTATTTATAATAAAAATCCTTTACCTTAAAAACGGACATTTCATGTAACACAACCCAATAGAAGACGGTTCATTCATATAACGCCATCGTGAATAGTGAATACTCAGGTGCTCCCAAAACCAACATTTAACCAATGTATATATTGTCTGTTTTGTTTTTGAATAGTTGAATATAGTTCTATTAAAAAAAGGCTTGCTTTGAGCATTTTGTAACCAGAAGCCGAAGAAATAAACTGGTCAGTAGCACATTATATCTGAAATGCTAGAATATATCTAGAAGACGATATCCAAGGTCCATTTTTAAAACGATTTCTGTGTTTCCTGTAGTTTTTAACGGTTATGGTTACCTTCTACAAGGAAATGATAATCAAATGACCTTTCGAGATTCATATTACTTGTTGTTTTTTTTTGCATATGTGATTTAACGAAGACCTTTAGTTACGTTATTAATGAATGAACTTGAAAACCAAATTATAAATATGAGTTTATCAAGGGGAAGAGATTCAGGTGTGATAATCTATATGTGTTTAAATATGAATCGCCTTTTCCATTGGTCATTGCATCACGCGTGAACGGCTTGACCGATTTCTGTAATTCTTTTTTTGTGATGTTTATATCAGTCAGGAGAAGGATGTTATGAAAGAAAAAAAGGTATAAAAATGATATACCTTTTTTTTTGGTGATCGCATCACGCGTGAACGACTTGACCGATTTTTCTATAATAATAATAATAATAATAGGCTTAGCGAACCCGAAGGTTCGATGCCGATACCACCAAACTTCGCCTGCAGAGACTTGTCCAATCTTGTCAGCCCAAGCCCCCAAGATCACCCTTAATGCAATCCTCCCATCGACGCTTCGGCCTTCCATTCGGACGCCTACCAAGTCGGTTCAGCGAATACTAACTTTCTCGGGATCCGTTCCTTACCAAGCCCAACAACTTTACTCGCCCATTTGAGTCTCCGCGATGTTATCAACTCAATTATATTCACAGAGTACAAACTCCGCAATTCCGCGTTGTGTAGCCTTCTAAACTCCCCAGTGGCCTCATCTCTCTTCGGACCAAATATTTTACGTAGTACCTTATTTTCGAAAACCTTAAGCCGTTGTTCTTCCTTCAAAGTAAGCGGCCACGTTTCGCATCCATAAAGAACCGTCGGAAGAATAATAGTTTTATAAATTATAACCTTTAAGTTTTTAGACAGTAGTCGTGAGCTAAGTAATTTAGCAACTGAATAATAACACGCATTTCCCACCTTTAACCGAGACTTTATTTCTTACTGGATTTCATTTTTTCTTGTTATCATTGAACCTAAATACTTGAATTTCTCTACGTGTTCAAAAGTATGACCTGAAATATTAATATCATGAAGATCGCCAATATTTCTGCAACTAATCATATATTTCGTCTTAACGGTATTTAATTCGAGACCTATTTGTTTACCGGTATTTATTAACACACTTGTTTTATAACACACCGGTTTTATTAACACACTTGTATTTAGTTGTATAGTTTTCGTGTCTTCACCTAGCAGTTCCAAATCATCGGCATACCCCAAAACCGGAATCTTGTCACCCATATTTAAGCCGTTCTCGGTACACATCACCCTTTCTAAGACATATTCTAAGGCTATATTAAACAAAACAGGTGAAAGGGAGTCACCCTGTTTCAAACCCGATCGCACCTCAAATCTCTCGGAATAATTATGACCGATTCTAACTTTATGAAATGTTTCCGACAAACACATCTCTACTAGGTTTACTAACTTTCAAGGTATTCCCTGTTCAATCATGATGTTATATAGCTTCTGACGGTCTATGGAATCATAAGCCTTTTTAAAATCGATATAGAGTTGATGGACACCGTTGTATTCCAGCTTCTTCTCTAATATTTGACGTAAGGAAAATATTTGATCAATAGTCGAGCGATTCCGCCTAAAACCACATTGGTAGTCTCCGATAATTTCCTCAGCTTATTCCGTGATTCGGCTAGTTAGTATGGACGAGAATATTTTATAGCATACTGGGAGAAGAGAGATCCCACCATAGTTGTTACAATCCGTCCTCGGTCCTTTTTTGTGAATCGGAATAAGTACTGATTCTTTCCATTCCATTATTTCCATTCTTCGGGCATTTTTTCATTTTTCCAGATCTTTTTAACTAAAACGTGTAATTTAGAAACGCCCGCTTCTCCACACGCCTTGATTAATTCACTCGTGATATTATCATTTCCTGCAGCTTTATACCGTTTTAATTTTCCTATCGCCATTTCAACTTCCGCTTTACTCAGTGCGTCTATCCATGGTTCACGATTTTTCTATATATATATATATATTTTTAAATTTCCTAAGGTAATCTCTTTATCTAAATTTAAAAGAAACAATCCGCCTTTGGCTTGGCCATCGCATCACTCGTGATCAGCTTGACCGATTTCGCTTAGACATAGATCTGACAGGGCATCGTTAGCTAATGATTTATAAAGTATAAATATTAATAAATAAATATATATATATATATATATATGAAATACCACTCATTACTCACAATTTTATATTTTGTTTATAAATATGTTATGTGTGTATATATATATAATACCACTCATTACTGAAAATTTTAGTAATTACTATCACCAAGTTTGTTTATCGATTTAAATACGCGTTTTACTCTATAGTTGACGGCTGTATAATTTAGTTGGTTGTTTTTTAATCGGGAATAGTTAAGTCGGTCCACTGTCACAAAGACACTGTCCTAGGTAGTTAAATATATTTGTAAACCACGAGACGTAATTGTGAGACACGATGTTGGGTGATGTATTCGTATCATTGACATCATCATCTAATGTCAAGAAAGAAGAAAGAAATAAAATAAACTTTATTTACAAATTTACAAAATGATATTTACAAATAATTTCGGATGAGAAATCCTCACAATCTGCAAGATGTTTTGGTTTTTAGGTAATTATAATTTATTAGCCTAAATGACTTAAATGTAATAGATTGGAACTGAACTTATAGTGCAGTTGTAGGAAAAATTATACAAAAACCTACATATAAAAAAGAATAAAATGATTGAAAATATAAATTTTTTTAAATTAAAACACACTATCTTAATTTAACCACAAACGTTTTGTGCTTTTATGAGTGTAGCCTTTCAAAAGAATATTTATTATAATGACTTCTTTCTTTTATTAATGGGTTTTCGGAGGCTGGAGTTTTACTGAAATAACAAGTTTGCGAATGGACAAATTGTTTAACTGTAGGAAGCTGCAGGCCTTGTAGCATAGAGGGTATTTTTAGAAATTTTTTTTTTTTTTTTAGAAACAATTCTTTATTGAACAATATTACAATCTGTCCAATTTAGGACATTTTTAATAGGGATAAAGTACAACATTCATACTGCATTCACACGATATATACAAAACAATAAATTAATATAATAATAAAACAATATAAATAAATACAAAACAAAATCAATAAAAATATATACAAAAGTCACTCATACCTATATACAATTCACAAGCATACACCACGTGAGTGGAGAATCTAGCCAATGCTAGAACTCCAATATACATTTTACAAGAGGTCTCGAGGCCACTGCCGTTTCAACCTTCTAGGAGGATGGTAAGGATGTGTGGAGCTGGATAAGGATTGAGCTAGGGGATTAGGGTGATGGATAAGGTTCTGATGGAATTTAGAGAATTTTAATGGTATAAGGTCTAAAATAAATGGAATATTTAGGTCGCGGTGTAAGGTATGGTTGGATACATAATAAGGAGCATTAACTATTGTTCGGAGGACTTTTGATTGGAAGGATTGAATGCGTTTGATGTTAGAAAATTTGGCTGTCCCCCACAGTTCAAGTCCGTAGGTCCAGATAGGTTTCAGTACCGTCTTGTATATTAGCAGTTTGTTCTCGATAGATAATTTAGAATTTCTGTTCAGTAGTCTGTATAATTGTCCAAATCGTCGATTAAGTTCTTGTCGTTTAAGTCTAGTATGTGGGTTCCAAGTTAGTCTTTTGTCCAGAAGGAAGCCAAGATACCGGACTGTGTCGGAGAAAGGAAGCGGAACGGAGTCAAAGAGAACTGAAGGGCAGGATTGTCTTCGAAGGGTAAAGGTGACATGTCTGCATTTGGATTGATTGACTTTGATTCTCCAGTTGTTACACCAGTCTTCAATTTGAGAAAGGTGTGTTTGGAGGCCTGTAGATGCAATTTCGGGATCTAAGTGAGATCTCTGGTCTCCCTTCAAAGCGAATAAATCTTTCGCCTTTTACTAAAGATTTTTAGAAATTAAAGAAAAAACATTTATCCTGGGATCAAGTCCCCTTAGAATAACGAACAATGAACAAAAATAAATCTTTATGGTCTGGTCATTTAAAGAAAATATTTATAAACTATATATATATAAAAGATCAAATATTCATTATATCTATAGATCTTTGCAAATTCATCCTATATATACCTATACTTTACATTGGAACGGAAGATTGAGATGCGAGTAGGTAGTGGAAGAGTTGATGTTTGAAGGAAGAAGGACAGGTGGTTTTACAATAGAGATGGGCAGCGATTTCCAGAAGGATGAGGAACGGACGAGAAACGATTTGTGAAAGGATGCAGTTTTATTTGATGGGGTAAAAATAATGATTGATTGGGTTCTAGTATTTAACGAATGGATATCAGAGCGGAGGGTGAGGAGCTCAGTTATGTAGGACGGTTTTCTATTTTTTAATGTTTGGAATAAGTAAGAACCAAGGAGATATTGTCGTCGTACAGAAGGATATTTTGTGTAGCGTGTTGTTTTGTTTTTTTCAAGTTTTTGGTAATTATTTGAGCAGGTTGAGTTCCAGTCTCTAATGTCAATATTGTATTAGTAAGGCCTTGTTTAAAGCTACGCATGATATTTTTTAATGAAACTTAGCGATAATTAAATCATATAATGCCAGTTTTTTGTTTTGACCTGGAGATCATTTCAACTACAAAAGTGCCTTTGTAACTATAATATGAACTCAATTTTTTCCTATGTTTCGGCTATTAATCGATTAGTAAATAGAGCTTTACTTATATCATAAAAAGGCTATTCTAATACTTGAATCAAGGCATGTTTATAGGGAACATTACATACGTGGTTATTTAACTAACTGATTGTATTCTATGGCGGTATGTAATTTCCATTCATTCGATCAATTTTCATCATTTACGAATCAGAATAAATTAAGTTTATTTTTGAGAAGGTTTATACGAAGCACGCAAGCCCCTTTGAATGTTGGCTTGAGATGTCCTGGAACTTGGCTTCCTCAGATAGGACAATCTCCCGCGGCTATCGCTATGTCGCTTCCCTGGCGTCCTTTTCGAGGACCTCCCAGGATGTCTGCTATAAGATGCCATATTTATGTATATCAGTCGGCTGGATGGATGCGGTGGTCATCTGCCGCTAGTGGTAGGGGCAGCGGGAGGTTAGTCTGCGCTGGCTTGTGACCAGATCACCATCTTCGGGAGTGTCCCATAGAGGTACCACTTCACCTATATCTATTCTCTTATCTATAGTTTATTCATTTCGCGGTGTTACAGTGGCTCAAAGGATGTTGGAGGATACACGAAAAAAATAAATATGAAAATTATTGTTAATCCTATCAGTGAAATTTAAGGTGGGTGGTGATATTTAGAAGTATCATTTAATTAGTACAAATAAATTTTATCTACGGATTGTATTCTCAACCCGGTTTCCTTTCTAAAAAAAGGTAATGAACATTTTTTATACAGTTGTATTAATAAAAAAAAAATACTATAGGTCTTAATGAGTTGTAGAACTTTAATTACTGTTCTCACTTAAACTTGGTGTCGGTCACCCATGAGATTGGTAATTAAGATTACCATAATAATAATAATAATAATAATACACACACACACACACATATATATATATATATATATATATATATATATATATATATATATATATATATATATATATATATATTATATCTGTTGAATTACTTTGAAGCCAATAAATAAGCCAGAATATTATCTTGATTTTTTTTTTTTTTTATTAGCGGTAAAAAAATGGTATCTTAAAAATGCTTTCATAATTTATTTTAAAACATTTAGTCGACGTTTAGGAGTTCCTTCTTCATCTTCCTGATTTTTCACTATCAAATAATAATAAATTAATTTAAACTATGTACAATTACTTTTTCATTTACGTAATTAAAATTTAATGTTATTTAGAAAATTATAATCAACCAACGTTATGTGAAAATAATTTGTTTTTTAATGATATCTGTTAAAAATATTCCTTAGTACCTTATCCATTTTTATTTATTTCGTCAATGAAATTAAATACGTTTGTTTAACCCTTATAATGAATATAATTCTTTCGTTTTGACATTTTTTTTTAGTTTATATTTCTTTATTGACAATTATAGAAAAATTAATGATCAATTTTTAATGAATCATCTAGAAGAATAATTTTGGGTAAGTGTATGCTATTTATTATTCAAAGATATATTATATGTTTTGAGGTCTGATGGTTAACGCCCATTCGTCTGATTTCTCCTTACGTTAAAACTCTTTTAAAAGCTGTGTATTTCATGATTATGTACTTTGGAAATTCTAAAGCCTTATGGGTCTGATTTTTAATGATTTGATATGACGCGTGTAAAAATGAGTATTTTAATTAAAAACAGGAGATGTTTAAAAATAGGGTGTCGTTTACCGAAGACAGTTTTACCATGGATGGAAGAAAGCATTTTAGTCAAAGCGTCAATACTTTCGATCTTTCCTCTTCAATAATGTGCTCTTGTACAAGGACGTACGAAGAGTTTTCGGTAGGAGAGGGACAGGTAGAAAATTTAAGTTGTTTTTTCCCAAACACTTTCTATTCGAGTGTCAAAGGCAAATTATTACTTTATTTTATTTATTTTCTTATATTTTTTGTTACTATAGTTTTAGGGAGAAGCCTCTTTTACCAACATTTTTGTTGCTTCAAAGACATAACTTATTTTTTAAAGCATGACCTTGATCTTATGTGATGGACCCGAGAATCGAAACCATTTGAGTAACTACAAAGAACTATTTTATGGATTAATTTCGAACATTAATTAATTCGTCTCTTTGGTTGAAAAATTAAAAAATAATAAATATAGTATTTTTACCACTTGCAGAATAGTTTAAAAACTTTTTAGCTGTTAAGGTGTAATTCTCGTTTCTCCGTTACGGATATTTAGTTTATAAAGAAAAAGTAAAAATAAATAGGTATCAGTCGAAATCGAATTTATTTGAGTTGAAAGTGAGTGTTTAGCGTTTTGTGCCATCTGGAAATAAAAGTTATACTCAATGGTTAATATCTATTAAATTCGTATATGATCCCGGGCCTGGGTCCTAAGCAAACAATCATTCTATTTACTTTCCATCACCAACTCACAATCCCTCACATTCTCCCCATCGTGAAGTGGCTCTTCGTCTCATGGCTTTTCTTTATGGTAAACAGAAGACGTGGAATAAAATAGACCCTTTATCAAGATATACTGAGGTATATGCTATTGTTACCATTAGTACGATAAAAAAACAGGAGAAATATTTAGTTGGACACATTTAAAATAAGCAATCAACGATCTATCTTAGACCAGAGCTCGCAGTGATTTATTGCACGATTATCTTCGATTACATAATTAATTGGACGAAATATAAAAATCTGGTGCGGGCAACTCACGACTTTCACTTACCTCGACTGTTAAAATCAATTTAAAAACTATTAAATATACTTCAATTTGAAAAATGTTAAAATTGAAAAAAAAAATAGATTTTAATAAAACGTGTATTTATTTTCGTTGGAAACATATGATTTAAATTAAATAATATAGCTATATTATTATATGTTTAGCAGTGTTAAGTTTATTCCCTATTCGTCACTTTATATTACCTTTTACAACTTTGTGTATCAGATAATATTTTTTCCAAATCTTTCTCTTTCGGACTGTATATATTATATTGCAGTTACTCCTAGGCGCTCAGTAATTAAAGTCATAGTAGTATTTTATTCATATTTCATTTGTTTGCATTTATGATTAGTTAAAACTGTCTGTATCTATTGCGTATTCTCCAGAACATCGGTGTGAATAACTGTATTATTACACTTATGTAATTAATTTTGTTGAAATCAGATGAAAATGTATGCTTATGTTGCATTGTCCAATGCATTGTCGGGTCGTTCGTCTGCTAGTGATTTTGTGTATTTTATCCATGAATACAGTCAACTTAGACTACCCTCTCGCTTCTTTACTCTCTATCTCTCCCCCTCTCTGAGAAAAGGAACAGACTCTACTTTTGTCGAATCGTACATTTTGATTTCATTAGATTTAATAAATATTAAACGTATATATTTTGTTCATCCATGAATACAGTTAATACTGATATCTACTATCCTCTTGCCTGATCCCTTGTCTCTGGAGAAATGAAAGCCTCTATTTTTTTCGAAACGTATATCTTGATTAATACCTCGCTTCGTTCTTAATACTAACTAACAGCGCATAATATGATTCGTCTTGCCCCGAAATCAGATATCTAGGACTCCATCTTGACAAACGCCTTACCTAGAATCCTCACATAAGACTGAAACGGCAAGAAACTGCTCGTTGATACTGAGTAGCTACAACACTAACTTGACAAACTCAAAACTTCCATTCTATTAAAAAAAACTCATTTACGTCCCTATTATCTGTCCTCTTGGGACATATAGAATTGAGCTCGGGGGTACAAATAAACAGTATAATGCCTCCCCCTTTCATCCTTACAATCCAAATTCCTTCGCAAAATCCTGATTATCCTTTATTTTGACACAAAATGAAATCATCCATAATGACCTTAAATTCCTATTTGTCTTAGACCTATTCAGAAATATATATATATATATATATATATATATATATATATATATATATATATATATATATATTATATATTTATATTGGGTGCGGCGTGGTCTGTGATAGAGCACTTGGCTACTGTTCTCCGGGTCCTGGGTTAGAATCCCAGCTGTGGCAGAATATTATTTATTTTGTAAATTCGGTGGGAAGGGGAGGGAGGGGGAGCGACCCTAGGGTAGACTCAGTCTCTTTAAAGTGGGTACCTGAAAGTTGGGAAAAACCTGGCGGCTGGTCCTGGATCAAGGCCTAGAAACAGTACGAATCTCTATGTACTGAGCTCAAGACCCTTCATGGATTATAGAGGTACAGGTTTTATAAAACCTTATATATACACATATACCTCTTTTAATTCCAAACACCCTGCCCACTAAAATCCACTTGATATTAATTAATAATAATAATAGGCTTACCGAACCCGAAGGTTCGATGCCGATACCACCAAACTTCGCCTGCACAGACTCGTCCAATGTTCACCGGTCAAGCCCAGGCCCCCGAGATCAGCCTTAATGCAATCCTCTCATCGACGCTTCGGCCTACCTTTCGGACGCCTGCCAGTCGGTTCAGCGAATAACAACTTTCTCGGAATCCGTTCCTCACTAAGCCCAACAACTTTACGCGCCTATTTGAGTCGCCGCGATGCTATCAACTCAATTATATTCACAGAGTACAAAACTCCCAATTCCGCGTTGTGTAGCCTTCTAAACTCCCCAGTGGCCTCATCTCTCTTCGGACCAAATATTTTACGCAATACCTTATTTTCGAAAACCTTAAGCCGTTGTTCATCCTTCAAAGTAAGCGGCCACGTTTCGCATCCGTAAAGAACCGTCGGAAGAATAATAGTTTTATAAATTCTAACCTTTAAGTTTTTAGACAGAAGCCGCGAGCTAACTTGATATTAATTACCTTACATATTCCTGATAACCCTCTTAGGCGATTGAAAAGAAGGTGACCTCGGGAAATATTCGATTGCAATATGATTAAAGGCGTATCAATGGGTTATTCTTTCATTAGCCATATTCATGACATGCATTCTTACTACCCATTTACTTATGTTCGTTTAATCCAGTTATAACTTACAATAATAAAATTAAAATAAAACACCTGAATCTGGAGAGTTGCTGCATTTGATACAACCAAGGAGATGGTATAACTATATTCACAATAGTTGCATGATCTTATGATAAGATTATTGGTTGCACGGTAAATATTAGTAAAATATTAGACTTCACACTATATTAACGTTTTTGAGAGAGGGCGAGGATAGCAGATATTTTATACCAGTTTCATAACCTAGAAAACACTATTTTGGGGATCTCGATATCTGCACAAGCATATCCATAAATTATTTTTACATTCTCTTTCAGCGACCCCCTTTGGATAGAATGTACTGAAATTTGTTATATATCGTTGTTTTTTTTTAAAGAGAAATACTGTAGGAGGTTTATCGGTTTCCTCCTACGTTATTGGGCATCTCTGCAGCCCCTCCAAGTTTAAGGTTAAAAATTTGTATGTGGAGGTGATGTTGAGTAGTGCTTAAGGATGGATTCCTTTTTAAAAATGTCTATGTACACTCACTTAAAAAAGTTTCCATACACCCAAATATAATTGGATAAATGCAAATAAACGAATTCAAGAAATTTGCAACAGTATTATTTGTATTGCATTTTTTTTTTATTATAAATAAATAGATCAAATGAATAGCAGAGAAAAAACATATTAAATTTATCATTAATTACAAAAACTTGTATCAAAAAAGTTTCCATACACTATAAAAATTAAAACTGGTGGCTTGAATCCCATAGTCCTTATTTATTCTGATGGCCATTGAGGTTGCGGTAGTGCAAGGAGTTGCATGGACTTCAGGAAGATGGCTCGCCTGTGGTAATTCTCCAGTTTCCTAGGTCTTCCCGCACGTGGTCTATCCTCCGGATATTTTAGCTGTCTATGTCTTTTTAGTACATACTGTGTAGAAGCATGTTACTTATTCATTAGATGTGCAATTTCCTTAGAGACAAGTCCTACAGTTGGTAACGAACCATAAGCTCCTTCAAATCACGAGAAACGAGCATATTGAAAATAAATCAGTTTTCCAGGCTCAAGTAATGCTAATACTGAACTACGAGTTTGTAATAGAGGTAAGATTTATACATATAATACTGAAAAGACCGTCATAGTACAGCAAATAGGATCAATATTGAAGATGTATGGAAACTTTTTTGACCTATCATTTATAAATGACATTTTGCCTCGTTTGATATTTATGATGAAATGAAAACAATTAATCTTTTTTTTTTTTTAAATCTAATATTAGTATTAACAATTTATACATTAGGAAATTGTTAAGTTGAAAGTAAATAGTTCTGAAAATTTAATAGCATGCAGTATGGAAATTGTTTTGAGTGAGTGTTTATTTTAATTCATACTATCCCATCTGATCATAGTCATTAATCATCTACTTTAAATATAATATATGATTAATGATCATAATTATAATAATAATGGAGATAAATGTGTAATTAATTATTTTAAGTTATAAAAACATAAAATGATTAAGAAAATAATTGACTCACGTTGAAACGTTGTGGGATCAGTATATTCATCAAAACAATGCTATGCTAAAAGGTTGTTTTTTCATAATTTCTGCTACGAATCTGAATTTAAAACAATAAAGTAACAGTTCAGGACTCAGAAAGTGTGTTTAATAGCTCCTTTTAACCCATCTGGTTACTTCGTTAATACTACAATATTAAGATAGTAGTATAATAGGAATAAAACAATAAATAAAGAAATAATATTATTCATATAGATACAGCTAACACAATTCAATAGAATTTATTTATGGCTGGAGTAATGACAAAGATGAAAGATATTGTTTCGCTTTAGGAGAGATGCCGATTGCGTGACATGGTCCAGTTTCCGCTTCGGAGTGCGTTGGGAGTCGATAGATTTAAGATTTCTCTCAGTCAACTTGACGTAATTATTAAATATTTCTCCATTTCGTATTAATGGATACACACAACCTGCCAACACTCATGTCTGTTCAATTTTTTATGTTATTCCTTATTCATTAGCCTATCATTACATTGAAGGTAATATTAATTGATGGTCCAGAAAAAAAAGTAAATATTAATTATAGGTTTAAACATTTAAG
The DNA here is from genome assembly GCA_023052935.1 of Piezodorus guildinii. Taxonomy (NCBI): domain Eukaryota; kingdom Metazoa; phylum Arthropoda; class Insecta; order Hemiptera; family Pentatomidae; genus Piezodorus; species Piezodorus guildinii. The sequence goes on from CM041297.1 coordinate 88,761,987, forward strand.
TGTTATCGAGATAAATCCACAAGAAACATATATTAAGATGAAAAAAAAAAAAAAATCAAATAACTACTGTAGTTTTTCAATAGCATTACTAAACTTTTATTTATATACATTTGAAGGATTTTCAAAAGTCTTCTGGACTTTTCAAAGTGTTGGTTTGTTGAATTTATAAATAATTGTATATGGTTTACTTCTGAAGTAGTATGAAATTTATGAGTTATTATTTTAATTAATTAGGTCATTTAGTTGCTTCTTATATTATCATTATGAATAGTTTTCATAAAATTTATGCTCGATGAATATTTTGCATTAAAAAAAAAAGCTGCAAATTATTACACAAGGGTTTATTATTTCCAAATAAGTATATCAGTTTATTTAGCTGTTTACAGGCAATTACATATTATGAAAAACAATAAATTAATCAAATGAAAAGGGCCTATCACCACTGCTAATTTCTAAAAGCTATATCTCTGCTTTTCTTGACCGTTTTAATGATTCTTTTTTTTATTAATAAGAATTTTTTTTTTTTTATCAAATATCACTTTATAAAATATTTCGTTGATTTAATATTTAAAATTTTATGGTACATAATTATGTATTAAATCGTAAGGCGAACCAACTGTTTTTTTTTTTTGAAACGTAAGCCGTAATTAATCGAGGTTTTTTGATTAGAAAACACTATACAATTTTTTCTCTATCTCCAAAAATAACTGGGTTATTGATTTAAATCTTTGCTAATCGGCCGCCATTTTAAAGCTAATTGCCTGATATCAACGTTCAGGTGTTAAGATCATCTTCGGATGCTCTAGTATTTTTATGCTAAATTTAGAAAAAATTGGTTCAGTAATTTCGGAGAAAAGCCGAGCGCGGCGTATAAACAGATTTTTTAAATTTCTTACTCGGGTTCTACGCATTTTGAAACTTTAAAAAAAGGCCTTAAATTTTGTGGGGGGTTTAATTTTTTTTTGTCTATTAAAAAGGTTCACTATTGAAAATAAACCAAAAGAGAAGTTTTTAGGACCTACCAATTTATTGAGTATAATACCTTAGAATGGTATTAAAAAATAAATAAAAACAAGAAAAGAATGTATTTATCGGATAATTTAGAATTATTAAAATATCTTCTCTTAAAATTTCAAACCATAATCTGTGAACTATAATTTATTTGGGGCAGGAATTCTTTCTCCGTTTATTAAAAGTTGAGGAATTTTTAAATCTGTCGTAACATCCAATAATTCTGAGAGGACAGCCCGTGACGCAGGATGGTCAGATTGGAGCATTTGGAGGAAAATCCCTTTAGTATTTTTTTTTTTACTTTTTTTAGTTTTTGGCCGTGAAAGATCGGAGACAGACAGGTGACCTTTACCTGGTCAAGAACTTGTTTCGTCTCTTCTGGTACTCTACCGCTCGCTGGCGTTTACATTTTAATCATATCTAGAATTTATAATTTATTTTGCTACACCATTTTCCCCATTAGTCTGTTTATTTAGAAGAAACTGCAATGAAGACTTTGCAATTGAGTAGAACTACTTAAATGTGCCAGAACTATACCGGAAAATGCTTACAATGAAGAATGCATTCGATTATGAAATGCAACATTTAATATGTGGTTTAAAGTCAGATTGTTAATTCATTTAAAGTAACTTTATGCTGCTGTGGCTAATTGGACGATCCTACAGTGGGAGTCCTAAATTTTGCCTGTCACTGTTTAGTTAGGATAGAGAACTTTAACGAGTATCTGACATCTCAAATGCTCGAAACCACCATTTTACGTTCCCTCCGAAGGAATAACAAAGGACTTTTTACTGCCTTAAAACAATCCTAGGGCTATCTGTGGGATTAGAACCAGCGACCTTGGGCATAGAAGGCAGTTATGCTTGCCACTGCTCCAAAAATGACACTAGTTCAAAGTTTAAAAAATCCAAAATCATTAGCTTTCCTGGTTACTTAAAATCATAAACATACAAATTTTACTCTAAGGTTCTGATGAAGCTCAACGTTTTGACCTAATTGTAGGACACTAATAAAATGCCGTTTCTTATGTTTAGAATCTGATTTAGTAAATCTAATACATAAGGAAAACCATAGAACTGTGATAAATTTGACTAATATTACGATAATGACTGATAAAAATTTGATCTCTTACTAAATGTTTATGAATCACTTGTTATGCTTAATGTAAATAAAATTGACTACAAGAATTAATAAATAAATTAAAAAAATTATGAACATCAATTGGTGATAGAAATGATACAAAGCCAAAAATGAGTACTACATGTATATTCTAATTCATTGAATAATTTATTTGAGTATTTATAACAAATATTTATCATCATATTAATTTATTACTATGCTATAATTATAAACTGATTTCATATTAGATTCTATTTAGTGGTGGAGTCAGGGAGACAAAAAATTATAATAATAAAAATTAATGTAATGTATTATATAATATTAGAGGGTCTTTCTCTCCCTCCTTTCTCTCAATGGATCATTTCAAAGGAGCTTGGCAATGCCTTCACAACAACCGCTACTTGGATGAAATTCAGAAAATCTCTTCATAATTCACCTAAACAAAACACAATTTTTATTTTATAACATGTGCTGCTGAAACGTAATGCTCCCCTACCTACTCATATCCGCCATGCTGCTTCCCTACCATCATTCAAGTCCCAGCTGTTCCAGTTCCTACTGTCATCCCAAACAGCCGCTCACCAAGCCGAATATTTCAAATCGAATATCAATTCAAAAAGAAAATATATTATTTATTGTTCATATAAAACTTAGTTAATGGGTCAATTATTATGAATCAGTTTTTGTGTTTAGTTTTGTTCAACACATTATTCTATCAGAAGTTATTTATTTACTTTACTCTTTGGTTTTATTGTACAATTTAGTCCATTCTTTTCTTCTTATATCATTGTGAATAATAATTAATTATAATCCTTTGGCCTTGTGGCCAGACACATTGTATATCTTAATTGTACATTTCAATTTTTCTTAAGGGACCCTGTCCCATAATATTTGTTTCTATTCTAAATGTTTAAATAAAACCCTCTTGTTTTGATATATGACAAAAAAAAAAAAAAAAATCTGATTAGCATCTCTGATTAGAATGCGGTTATATTTCTGCAATATTTAAGATGATAATTAGGTTTATTCATACTTAGATGCAATATCGCTGGAATAATCGGATTGCTTTTTGAATAAATAATGGTATTTTGGGCCACAGTCGTAAGGTGAACGCATTTTTTTACGAATTTCATCTTATTTCTTTACGTTAGAGTCAATTACATATATATAATATGTATATGAATAATATGTATAATATAGGGGAGCCCGTGGCTGAGTGGCTAGCGCGCTAGTCTCTCATGCTACAGGTTCTGAGTTCGAATCCCAGTCCCGGCGGGGCTTTTATAAGGATGTAAAAAATGTGGATTCACCCACAACCTCTCCCCAGGGTATGTGAGACCCGTCAGTCAAAGGGTGGCCACTCACAAAATTAGTCGTAGGAAGTGATGCCCTACACTAAAAAATTGCATCGTGAAACGTGAGTGTAAACTCGCAGGAGTTTAAACCGCGAGGCCCAGGGCTTACACGTCCTGTCGCGCCACTGGAAGAAGAAAGAATATATATATATATATATATATATATATATTTATTGAAATTTATAACTGTATTATGAAATACAAGAAGTAAATGTAAGTAAAAACATAAATATCATGATGCACTTGTAGAGAAGCTTCTCATTGGCAGCACTCCCAAGCTCCAATTATAATTATATAAATCCAATTATAAGATTATAATATAAATCATTTTTTTCATAGTGGATATAATTAGTTGACCGTTAAGAATTACTGGAAGGAATTAGTCCGGGTGGCGGTGATTGAATGAAACAATTAAGTAGTAACAATTTCAACCATTTATTTTCTGCCAACGTTTCGACTCCCATTGTGGGTCTTCATCATAGAGTATTGTAGGGAAACTAAACTCAGTTTTATTCACCTACAATGCGCCTTGATGATGACCCACAATGGGAGTCGAAACATAGGAAGAAAGTAAATGGTTGAAACTACTTAATTGTTTCAATCAGTGACGCCACCCGGACTTATTCCTTCCAATAAATCATTTTTCTACTATTTATCCTAATGGTTCTTAAACGATTCTATTCATCCTGATATTTTGGGGACTTGGTAGGACACTAGTTGTATTTTACTAGCATTATTTTTAACATTAAGTATTTGTTATGTTTAGAACAATAAACAATATACCTGCACCAATTAACTTAAGTTTAATTTAAGTTATAGGGCTTAAATTTTGCATGGAAAGGATCTTACACTCTAAGCTTTAAATTAAAATAAATATTTACCTTCATTGTTTGTTTGGGCCGAGGACCCTAATTCGCTCCCTATAACTGAGGGGAGAAGAGGGAAGATTATCCGCAGGTTATTACCCCGTTCTTACAACTTGGCTTGAAGCTTATTTTTTCGGTTGGTTACAAAATGAATTTTATCTCTCTCTCTCTTGGGCGATAATTTTACCTCTAGAATTACTCGAGGAAGTACTCGTGTTTGAAAAGAGTTCAGATAATTGTAACACTTGTGATTATTGAATAAAACAGATTATTTCCGTTGGTTTCAGCTATAAACGAACTTATTAATATTCGTTTTTTGTTACGATAAGCTTTTACAATCGTAAATACATCTAATATGAATGTAATCCTGGAGTTGTATTTCATGCTTCACACTAGGCTTTATTTTATCTAGGTAAAGGTTTGAATCATGTATTTACATTACTATATAAATACCTAATATTACCTATTATTAAATACCATTTGATTATTCATATAGCGTCCCTTTATGTTACTATGGCTTATCGGACGATGTTACAGTGGGATTCCTAAATTTAGTCTATCCAGCTTTAATTAGGAAGGATGGCATTACCTAGAAATTTTTACTTTCTTAAAAAAACCCTAGGACCATCTGCCGTGTTCGAACCCGCGATCTTGGACATTGAAGGCTGTTATGATTTAATCGTAGTTAATTACTTTTCTCATATCAACATATTCAATTTATTCTTCATGATTGTCGTATAGACGCGCTTTCAGATTATTCTCTTAATTTATTATCAATCCAGATTGACTTTAGTGGTATTTATATCCCATCTTTTTTCCGTTTTATACTACACTAGCGACTCGCCCTTGCTTCGCACGCGTGCAATTTAAATGTGGTGTAATTTATGTTTAAAAAACTTCATTGGGACCAATTGAAAGTTTATTACTTTGGGATTATGTATTAATTGTAACGATAAGTGCACTTAGCAAGAAAACATTATGTTTTAATAAACATATATAATTATAACGTCTATTAATTCTTACGTTTAATCATCGGCAGAAATCGGAAACATAAATTGGTCAAAAAATCAAAAATAGGTTTAGTTTGTTTGTTTGTTATGTTTAACGATTCCTATTTTATTATAATATTAAATCGTTTTATTATAATTTTAAATTTCATAAGAACTTTTTCTTTATAAAGTTTAATGCATTAAAGTTAATTTAGTTTCCATGTGAGTTTCCATTTATTTTATCTAGGTAAAGGTTTGAATCATGTATTTACATTACTATATAAATACCTAATATTACCTATTATTAAATACCATTTGATTATTCATATAGCGTCCCTTTATGTTACTATGGCTTATCGGACGATGTTACAGTGGGATTCCTAAATTTAGTCTATCCAGCTTTAATTAGGAAGGATGGCATTACCTAGAAATTTTTACTTTCTTAAAAAAACCCTAGGACCATCTGCCGTGTTCGAACCCGCGATCTTGGACATTGAAGGCTGTTATGATTTAATCGTAGTTAATTACTTTTCTCATATCAACATATTCAATTTATTCTTCATGATTGTCGTATAGACGCGCTTTCAGATTATTCTCTTAATTTATTATCAATCCAGATTGACTTTAGTGGTATTTATATCCCATCTTTTTTCCGTTTTATACTACACTAGCGACTCGCCCTTGCTTCGCACGCGTGCAATTTAAATGTGGTGTAATTTATGTTTAAAAAACTTCATTGGGACCAATTGAAAGTTTATTACTTTGGGATTATGTATTAATTGTAACGATAAGTGCACTTAGCAAGAAAACATTATGTTTTAATAAACATATATAATTATAACGTCTATTAATTCTTACGTTTAATCATCGGCAGAAATCGGAAACATAAATTGGTCAAAAAATCAAAAATAGGTTTAGTTTGTTTGTTTGTTATGTTTAACGATTCCTATTTTATTATAATATTAAATCGTTTTATTATAATTTTAAATTTCATAAGAACTTTTTCTTTATAAAGTTTAATGCATTAAAGTTAATTTAGTTTCCATGTGAGTACAATTTAGTTTACAGTGGAACTACTATTTTTTTGTGAAATGTTCTAAAATTAGAAATAATTATTAACAGTATTAGTATATAACAACTTTTCCTTTATTTTAGCAACTTATGTACGATTTGGTACATAATATTTTATTCTAAAATCTTGACCACTGTATGAAGTCCCTGTATGATCACCATGAATCACCATAACCTCCCCAATCCACAACATTACAAATAACATTGCTGCACAACTTATAGCATCTTTATATTAAATTGCCCGACTAATTAACTTTTCCAACGGTATATTATACGTCTATATTACAACTTATATTTCAGAATATTTTTTTTATGATTGGTTTCAGAAAATTTATTTTTCCTTGTAAAAAAAATCTAAATTTCAATGTATTTTACTTATAAACCTTCAGGAAACAATGCCCTAAATGATGGTGAAAACCATATCAAAATCCGTCCAGTGGTTTAGAAGGAGTTAGCGGAAACCAAAATCTCATTATCTATACTAATATTATAAAGCTGAAGAGTTTGTGTGTTTGAACGCGCTAATCTCAGAAACTACTGGTTCTAATTGAAAAACTCTTTTTGTGTTGATAGTCCATTTATCGAGGAAGGCTATAGGCTATATAACATCAAGCTGCTGCCAATAGGACCGAAGAATCAGTCGAAAATTTGGGAGAAAAAAAAAACCTCCCATCCCAATAATTCCAAATGATTTAACTTTTATTTTTAAATAATTCAATTTCCCGTTATTTTATATTTTTCCGTAACAATTAATCACAGAGGTAAACATTTAAACACGTAGGAATAGATTTACGTCAGGATCGGGTTGCGGAGGAAATCAGTATGTTCTTTTGCCACAAGAAAATAAAACTAAAAATGTCATTTACGCGGAAGTACTTTAAAATAAATTCTTTTAAAAACTTCTTAATAGCGATCATAATAACAGAAATTGATGCAGACGAAGTCGCTTTAGAATATATTAAAGAAAAGGTGACATGTACTAAGAAGGTTTAAATTTGGGTGATAAAATTCCGGTTCTGGGAAACGCCGATGATTTGGTACTGCTAGGAGAAGACACGGAAACTATACAACTAAATACAGGTGCGTTAATAAAAAACGGTAAAGAAATAGGACTCGAAATAAATACCGAAAAGACAAAATAGATGATTTGTAGCAGAGACGGTGGCGATCATAGTAATATTGATATATTAGGGTATACTTTTGAACACGTAGAAAAATTTAAGTATTTAGGTTCAATGATAACGAGAAAAAAATAAATCCAGGAGGAAATAAAGTCCTGGTTAAAGGCGGGAAATGCGTGTTATAATTCAATTGTGAAATTACTTAGCTTCTATCTAAGATTAGAATTAATAAAACTATTATTCTTCCGACGGTGAATTTGAACGCTTACTTTGAAGGACGGACAACGGCTAAAGGTTTTAGAAAATAAGGTACTACAGGTAAAATATTTGGTCCGAAGAGAGATGAGGCTACTGGGGAGTATAAAAAGTTACACAACGCGGCAATAGTTATATTGATCTATATTATTATCTATATTGTTAAGTCGTGTTTTATTTCAAGAGTCATTTTTAACTTTAATCGTTATTACCTTGAAGCATATACATTTATAAATTTAAGTAAATTAAAAAAATTACTATTTCTTTTGATTTATTCGAGTATAATAATCAGAACTATTATTTTAAGCATAATTAGGACTTTTATTAGCTGCATGTCTATATTTATAAAAGATAGTACCACTCAATTTTCTGGTATCTAAAAAATGACTATGGTTGTGAGGCTAAAACTTTTCCTGGAGGTTCGTCTTACCGTCTAGATGTACGCAAAGATTTTATAACAAATATATTTAAGCATATTACTGTTGTTATCTATTCGTTTACGTCACTTTTATACTACTATGGCTAATCGTATGACGACTGATTTTTTCCTCTCCAAGTTTAGTTAGGGTAGAGATCTTTAACGAGTTCATGAAATGGCAAAGGCTTGGGACCACCATTTTACGTCACCTTCGAAGGAGGGCATAACTAAGGTTGTTTTTAACTCCCATTAAAAAATCTTAAGGGCACTTGGCTGGTCACTACATACAGGTGACTGACCCTTTTAAGCATATTGCGTTTCATATCTGTTTCGAGCGAGGTTCCTATGAAAATATATTCAATTGTTATTCATTTTTTAGAAATTAATTCAATTGTCTAAAAAACTATTAATTTCAAGAACATAATTTCTGAATCCTAAAAAAATGGGAGTGATTCAGGTGTAAGGTTTTACCGAAGAATATCATAAATTCGCATTTAGTTTACCAACGGTTTGTGACGATAATTTAACATATTAAGTGATTATGGGTATAACCACTTCTACTGGTTTTCTATTTGGTCAAGATCGGGCTTTAAATTATAACAAAGAGTAGCTGTTATTATAGCCAATCTTACCATAAACGCACATAAATTAAAACGAAATGCAATATTCGCGAGCAAAGCTGCGTGTCACAGCTAGTCATTTTATATATATAGAGATTTTCCCTCATATTTGCATATACATCAAATCACGGACAATCCTTCTCACAAATTACTCTAAATTGGATTTTATCTTTTCCATGACACAGATTAATTTTCCGATGGTAAACAAAACAAGATAAACTATACCGAAAGCGGCAGAAGGAATATAACCCAATGAATACAAGGGATTCTACTCACAAAGCCATTACCTGAAATGTGGAAACACCATCAGCTTTTGTGTAGATGCTACCAACTTTTATCTGGGTGTATCCTATGTTCACATAGATTCTGCCATTACAGGGACAATGGAGAAATCTGTTAGCGGTGTTGCGATATCTTTAACTATTTAATTATAATTAGTCAAATTATATTAAATTTGTTAATAATGGAAAATTAGCCTGACGAAAAGACCTTGAGATATATGGTTTGATTTCATTAGTATTACTAGTTGCAAATATTAGCTTTAAAATTATTAAAATAAATTATTAAGGAATATTAGATTTGTAAATACAATTATTGGCTGATTGTAATTCGTATAGTGTAAAGATAATCTTTAAAACTATTATTAAGAATAGAACATAACTAAAAAAACAATCTAGAAAAATATTCCCAAATGATAATATATTTAAACACATGTAAAAAAAAATCTGCTGCTCGCAACACACGACTTTAGGTAAGTGCTCTATTGTTAAAACCAATTTAAGAATCTTGAAATACTGTCAGAGATGAAAAATGGTTTAAGAATTAAGTGCATTGAGCTTCGATAAAAACATGTGTTTTATTAAATAATCGAATATATTATTACTATAATCACAAAAAAACAAAAAATATTTTCATCCAAAAATCATTATCCAAAAAGCACCCCCAACCATCTTCCTCATCTATATGATATGAAAGTCCATTACATTTGATATCAATAAAGCGAGTTCAATCAAAATGGTTAAAAGGTGCAAAATACACGGTATAAAGTTCCTCTTCTGGTTCGCCAATTTAGATGAAAAAGTTGCTGTAACATCTCAGACCTATAGTTGTCTTAAATCTGGAATTTCAGTTTCGTACGATTTTTCGTGCTAGATTTACCACACAAGCAGAACTTTTTGTGTTACTTGGTTATTTGGACTAAATACTTCCATACACGATCTTTCATTTCGTCGTTCCAGTCCATCAGTTCAAAGGAAGGGAAATAGTGGGGGGAAATAGAATAAACCGTCAGTTTGGGGAACGACGAACCGAAGCACCCTCACATCGTCCGGTCAGGCTCTTAAAACGAATAGATTGCAATCCTTCTAAACAGTTGCGAATGGAATTGTTTTCAGTGTATAATCAATTAATTATGTAGAGAAAAATAATGGACGCGACTGTAGCTACTCTAAAAGATGATCTTTCTCCATTTGGCTACACATGTTTATTTGTTTAAAAGACAATAAGTTTTCCTTCAGATGTTGGAACTACACTGAAAACGGAATATTTTGGACTTATTTTAGAAATTATTGGAGACTGTCAATCTCAACATCTAAATCGATCAATGATTCTTTATTCCATTAATAAACAGGGTAATAAAATTCATAAGATGTTATATTAATAATTCCAAAATCAAAAGTAATTCTATATAATTATTAATCCAAAAATTAAACTATATACTTCTGAGAACCTCTACGAAGTACAGGGTTTTCAAATGTACACCTAAAAATATTAGGATAGTTTTAATTTTCATTGATTTATTTATAAATTCTGAATAAATCATGATATAATCTAAAAAAAAAAATTATTATTATTAACTACTTAAATTCTAACAGCGGCAAGTGAAGAATAGGTGTTCTTCGAAGGTTTGTTTGATTAAAAAAATAATAATAATAGTTATTATTTATTTTAATCAGGAAGCCAGAAAGTAATTTTTAAATTCTAGAATGATGTTTTATAAAATATTTTGTTGTAATACTTCTAAGTTAAATATTGCTTCAATATATTTTTTCTTTTATTTTAAATGCGATTATGATTTGTCTAAATCAATTCACTTATTTTTAATTGCATCAGTTAAATGACTATCTTAATTAATTAAGTAAATACACAATGAAGAATAATCATAATAAATGGATATACCGTGAGAATTTTTAGGTCGACAGACATAGAGACATCGACAGAGAAAGAACGACGGGCTCTCACACGATCTTTCTTGTTATCAGTTTTGAACATGTCCAACCATCCCTCCAAACCGTCGTTTTTGAACGATTGTGTGTAGGAGCCTTAAACGCGTATTTTCTTTGAGAACAGGAATTCGAAACTTTTCACTATCGCAATTCCTTGGAAGTGTTTTGTGGAAACATACTACATGAGTTGTATATATATGAATGAATGAATGAAAAAAGAACTTTATTCTGGGACTAGGTCCCTTAAGAATAACATACAGGTACAAAACTAATAAGTATTATGACTGACCAAAGAACACATAAAAAGACAAACAAAAAAGACTTATAACATTAATGATTACAATAAATATATACACGTATTTTAAATAGTAAAAACAGAAAGAAATGAAAAATAAAAATTAAAAAGATTACAATAGTATCTAAAAGTAACATAGGGCTAACAAACCAAAGAAAAAAACTTTAGAATAATTAAAAATCATAATGAAAACTTTATTAACATTTATGTCATGAAGTGTGGACATTTCTCACATCGCTCTAATCTTTATACTGAAATTAGTTGGCATTCGGTTGGGAAGCAAGAAGGTGTTTAAAAAGGAGCGATTTGAATGAAGATTGGGAAGGAGCATGACGGATGTTTGATGGGAGAGTATTCCAGAAAAAATTGGACCGCGCTAAAAAGGAAAATTCATATTTTTCGGTTCGATGGGAAAGCGTATAGAGGTCAGAAGGACGGGATCTGGTTTCCTGAGTATGGATTGTGGATTTGGATATGAGTGACTTGATATATATATATGTATATGTATATATATATATATATATATATATATATATATATATATATATATATGTATTTTAATATTAAATTTATTAATTAAGTAACATCTAAGGATTTATAGTTTTCAATTGTATATTATTTAGTATTTTATATGTTTTTCGAGCCTGACCTGTGAGATATCAGCATATCATTAGTTATTTTATATATTTATAATTTTCTAGTTCTTAATCTTAAATTTTTGGCTTTTTTAATTTTAAATAATCTTAGAATGACGAGCACCAAAATCTGTCCTAGTATACTCTTTTGTTGCCCATCAGTAAATAATGTGGCTTTCGTATCTCTCTCCGACTGGGAAAAACCATAGGTCATGGGCATGTCTGTCTATTGTCTAATTTACTGCTTTTCCCAGTCGGGAGGAATTGAGTTTACGGATGAGCGGGCAATTGATGGAGTATAGAAGGTAAAGAAAGAAAGAAATAATATTGAAAAATATATACATATAATGTTCAATCATCTATGTACATTTAGACATATGCACATTGGCAACTTTTTTCATTCAAAAGTTACTACACAATACATGAGACATAGCTCCTAAATCGTAGGTCATAGCGACAAATGTAATATAAAAATATGTTCTCCATTAATACACTCCATTAATCAGGAAATCCTTGGCAGATTTGCGATGCGAGCAACACCGATAAATACTTTATAAAAATAAAAGTATAGAATTCGTTCCAAAAGACATTTCATTAAAAAAAATCTGTTGCTCGCAACGCATGATTTTCACTTACCTTTGTTATTTATATCAATTTAAGAATTTTAAAACAAATTTAGGTACGAAAATAAATTGTTAAAGAATTATTAACATTGGATTTTAAAAGAAACATGTGTTTTAATAAATAATCTATTATATTATTATCTACGACAGTCAGTTTGTTTTATCGGCTTTTTATCACTCTCCGTTAATTTTTACAATAGTACGTATAAGATAATTCGAAAATTTTCACGATCGCTATACCTTTCTTTACTATGTATTCCATGTAAGGTAAGTGAAAGTAATATGAGTACCGTTTAGGTATATTACAGTAAGTAAAGTACTGTAAGCGAATAAGAAGTAAGAATTTAAAGAAAATCGCATTTAAATTAGTACAACCTTTATTATCAAAGATTATTAATTAGATTTTTGGTAGGAAACTTAATTAAGTCGAATATGCAATGGTACTTTGCAATACCATATACATATTAGCACGTGCAAGAGTTTTTTTTTTTTCTCGTGATTCTTAAGTTTTTACGTTTATCTAGAAAGATTCAGATTGGAGTTAAAGGAATGGAAAAGGTACAGCCGGGTAAAGATGAAAATCTGCCCCCTCGGCTTTTATGACTCAAACTTGGGGATTAATTTGGTGTCGAATAAAAATAATTCACCTAAATTTTCAGCTCTTTAATTCAAACGGTTTTCGAGATTTTTAAAAACGTCTTTTTTCGATTTTTTTAATAGTAAAATTTGAAATTTATTAATTATGATTTTTCTCTGATTCTTAGGAGTCAAAGGCGTGAAAAAAATAATATTATCATGATTCTTAAACGAATAGCCAATTTTTACCGAAAGAAAGAAAACCAAAATATGCATTTTTTAACTTTTCTGAAAAGTGTCAATCACTGAATTTTTTCAGAAAATGTGTTTTATATTCCTCTATACACAGGATTTTTTTCGAATTTTTGAAGTGGTAGAACAATATGAAGAATATAAAAACTTATTTTCATTCTTATTTTGAAATCTTGCATTTAAGTTATATTGTTAATATTATTGAAAAATGGATAACAATTATTTCTCACCAAAAATTCAGAATCGATTACTTATAAAACATTTTCAATCATTTTACTACAAAATGATTGGATAAAAAGCTAAGTTTTTCTTGACGCGCCCCAGGCTGACGCTCTATAACGCCGTCTATTTAGGCACTATCAATCATTTCTTCAAAGATCTCACTTATTCAGATATTTTCTATGACTTTCTCTAGCGAGGATGTATTTTCGGTAAAAAAATAATTTTCTATACATTTTTAGATAATCTAAAAACTAAGATTCTCGAAACGCAAGGAAAAAACAGTTTTTGTTCCGCCACTTCGAAAAATTTGAAAACAAACTTCAGCACAGAGGAGCATAAAATACATTTTCTGGTGAAATTTGGTGAGTTACAATAAGTTTTTTTTATTTATTTTTTTATATTGTATCACCACTTCAAAAAATAAATCCTGTATATAGAGGAGTATTAAAGACATTTTCTAAAAAAAATCAGTGATTGACACTTTTTAAAAAGGTTAAAAAAATACGTACTTACGTATTCTTAATTCCATTAAAAATTGGCTTTTCGTTTAAGAATCATGATCATATTATTTTTTCATGCCTTTGACTCCTATGAATCAGAAAAAAAAATTATCACTAATAAGTTTTCAAATTTTACAAAAAAAAAAATAATTCGAAAAAAGTTTTTTCTATTAAAAAAAGTTCGAAAACCGTTTGAATTAAAAAGCTAAAAATTTAGGTGATTTATTTTTATTCGACTCCACATTTATCCCCCAAGTTTGAGTCAAAAAAGCCGCGGGGGAAGATTTACCATTTTTACCCGACTATACCCTTTATTTATTAATTATTGGGTTGTGTCACATGAAATGTCCGTTTTCAATGTAACGGATTTTTATTAAAAATACGATATGAAAACAAGATAATTTTATTCGAAGTATTTACCTTATTTTTCTACACATTTTTCCCAACGTGACACCAACTTTTTTATCCCCGAACTGAAAAACTCTGAGCTTTGAAGTGAAACAAAATCTGAAAACGCACTTTTCACTTGATCATCATTTCAAAAAGTTATCCTTTCACGAAGTTGTCTAAATTCCTGAACAGGTGGTAATCTGTTTGGGACAATTCGAGAGAATACGGTTTGTGCGGAAGAAATTCGTAGCCCAGTTCTTTTAATTTTTGCACGGTATGCTTTGAAACATGGGGTCTTGCTGCCGCTCAGTGAGATCATGAGGTACCCATGTATCGAGCTTTTTTACTTTCCCAATACACTTTAAATGTCTGGAAACGGTAGATGCACTTGCATTTAGTTTTGCTGAGAGGCCTTTAACTGTTTGGTAGGGGTTTCCTTCAACTGTATGTTTGAGGACATCGTTGTCTATTACGGACGGAGGTCTTCCTCGGTGCAAGTTTTCCAAGTCGGTATCCCCAGCTGAAAACTTAGCAAACCAACGGCGAATGGTCCGTTCATTAACACTCCCTTTCCCAAACGCCTTGCAAATATTTCTAGCGTCTCAGCTGCTGAATAGCCGAGTTTAAACACGTACAAAAATATTACTCGAAACGCGTGTTTCCATGTTCATATTTGGAGATATACTAAAAAGTGGGTAATTGATTGGGAAGCTAATGTTTATAATACAAAGGTAGAGGATTAGTAACTGTTTACTTGAAATATGTAAACATTCGGATGAAAACAACAGAGACCTGCGAAATCCTTTATGTATTTCAGGAACTATAAAAACGGACATTTCATTTGAAACAACCCAATACATTGGTCTTATGTGATGTCTCAGCGTTATTTTTTGTCATCTCCGCCTTTTTTAAATTTTCAAATAAGAATTAAAGAATCTCAGTACATTTGAATTTCAGTGATTATTGGCCTAATAAGAAAAATAATTTTAACAGAAATTAATTTATTTAAAAGAAGTCGGGCATAGCGACAAGATAAATGTCTTTGGTTATCTAAATGTGCGGAACGGATGGATTAATTTAGATGTATGAAAACACATCCGTGAAGGTGATCTGTTTCTCACGCTTATTTATTTTCTATACCAAACTTATATTATTTATTTAATTTCTTTTATTTAAACGTAAAATGTCGTTATATAGTTCAGGTATAAATATTAACTTTTTGGCTTTTCAAAAATATAAATCAGTTTTGATTTATAAGTTATTGACATAATTATGTATTTATATTAAAGTTTCCTATTACGGTTACAATACCGAAGTAATTGCTTCCATTCCATTCACATTACGACAAGGCGGAAGAAAAAAGACTACAAGGACTGAGCTCTGATCTGGACCACTTGTAGAGACTACTACTATTAGAGGAAGGCATTCATTCATACATCCGCCCTTTAGTTGATAATGTTTAATTTAATAAGGCACTTATGATCTCTTTGGATCCTGATGTAAATATCGATATATTAATATTAAAGCCATCGCGATGTTCGTATATCATTTTTTTATTATTATTTGTATCTATTTTACATGAAATCAATAAGTTTGTTTTATTTAGGCGAAATGCGCTCCCTTTTAAGGAATACATTTATTAAAATTTAAAAATGTATTAATAAATAAATCGAGTGATTATGAGTATAATATTAAAAAAAAATTATACATGTAGAGAAACTACCCATTGGCAGCACTTAAATGAAATTCTAAATCAGAAGGTATCTCGACCACCTGATTTTCAGACGTCTCGGAAGACTAACAGGAATCGAAGTGGAAGCAAGGAATGCAACCGATGGGTTAAACTGGAGATGGGGTTTGTCATGGAAATATTGGACCTACCATATCAGCAACCCTTGGAATATTAAGGCCATCATAAATTAGTTTATTCGTGACAAGTAATATCATTTAGGATTTTACGAAGGATTTTGGACTGTAAGGATTTGATACGAGAAGAATTAAACGGTTTAGTAGAGCCCCAAAGCTCTACTTCGTTTGTCCAGATAGGCCTTACAATGCTCATGTAAATGTCGAGCTTCTTTCAAGTAAGTGGTAAGTTATTTAGTGGGATTTGTAAGATTTTTCCTAATTTACATAGTGATTTAAATTGCGAAAGAATGAATTTCTTATCACGTATTAAGTGTAAAAAATATTTTTCAGATTTGGTTTTATAAGTTATACATAACATATGTTGATTGCCAAATTATATTTATAACTCCAAAAAGCACTCATTAACTTCCTTTTCTTAAAAAATTATTTTTCTTCACTATCTATGAAACTATTTTTCTATGTTTAGGGGGTTCTGTCCCCATTATCAAGACTTTTTTTATCACTTTTTAACACACACACACAGATTTTATTACATAGTTTACATTACTTACTGCTATTCGTCCTATTTGATGTCTATTGGCTCACTCATATATCAAATAGGACGAATAGCAGTAAGCTAGCTATGTAATAAAATGTGTATATGTGTTAAAAAGTGATAAAAAAAGTCTTGGTAATGGTGACAGAAACCCTAAACGTAGAAAAACAATGTCATAGATGGTGAATACAAATTAAATTTTTATGAAAAGAAAGTTAATGAGTGTTTTTATGTGTGTAAAATATTGAATGAAGCATCTTAAAAAAATATAAAAGAAAAGATATCAGATTTATCGTTTTTCAGATCAATTCCATATCAAATCTATTCCAAGACTAATTCGATATTTTTAATTTCGAATTATTTCTTCCTTAAATTATTACATTGCTAATGGTGAATTTAGTTACAACTGCTTTATTATTTTTTTTTTTAACATTATGGGTTGTTTTCAAATAGTGTCTACATTGACTGATTTAAGTTATCGAATATTTGGTCAATATTTAGAACTTTTTTATGAAAACACTGGAAAAATTCCAATGCCCTATAAAATTGGAAAAAAAAGTACATTTATTTTTTTAAAAATAAGATTTAAAACTTATTTAGTTTTTGAAAACAAAATTAATTTGAATGATTATTTAACTTTTCAAACAGAATGCATTATTAAATAATGAGATCAGTTAAAGTAGAAAATAAAATGAAATAAATGATGATTCCATAGTTAACAAGCAGAAGCATGCTCCTCGCGAGAACCGATGATTTTGACTTTTTTTTGTTTGCATAATTTATTTTTTTGTATCCTTACTAATATTAAATGCATTTATTTGGTTTTTATCATGCTTAATTTTCTAATTTAGTTTTCTAATAGATATCTTTATTTCAATGTTACTTTGTCTAAATTTTTCAACGCCTTGGAATTGACTTTATGGCCATGGGGAATGTTAAAAGGAATTTGTTCCTACAAAGGCATTCTTTCCCCAACATTGGTACCATCCATGCCCTGTTAAATTCTACCACATTGGCCACTCCTATGTATTTATTTCTTAACAGGTCTATACAAGTGAACTCGGTTTCAATTTTTTCAAGGAAATATAAAAATATGTGTTTATTTATACATTAGATTAAAACTTAAAAAAAAAAAGTGCTAAGAAATATACCTTTTTTTATTTGATTAGATTCAAACCACAAAAAAAAAGTTGCATCTCATACCGTTTCATATAATGCATTCAATTCATATAAGTTCGCTCAAAATCGTGCAGAAATACTGTTCAGTTTGTTGAGGTGCATTGATTAATAAACTTTTATTTAAATCACGTTACGATCAAAGTTTTAATGCATAATCTGTGATAATGGTCAGTGTTTATACTTTATACTTTACAACAATTTTTACTTTACTCACAATTGGTTTGTCTATAAATCTGTGTATCGTTTTGTATTTAGCATTTTAAACTATCCATCTTTATATAATATTGATTGGGTTCATGCCCGACTCCCGTAAAAAAATCCTACCGTATCATCCTATTACCCTTCGGAGGGGACGTAAACCCGTGCTCTCGAGCCTATATTATAACAAAAATATGATGAAATTCCTTTATGCCTCACTACAACTTGAAACGAAACACAACACAAACAATAATTCATAAGCATTAAACATTAATAGATATTCTTTTTACACACAAAATAAAAACGTTTACGGTAATAATAATCGATATTCAAGATAATGGTAATGTTATTTTGTATTGAGAATGTTCGGTAAATTATAGGTGATTATAATTGTAAATTATAATAACTTTTAGGATGTTATATTTATTACCATAATTACATTTTAGTTCGACGCTCAACAGAGAAAAATTATTTTCGATTAGAAATAATTTCCAAGTAGAGTTAGACGCTGGTAATTTCTCATTATATTTAATAAAAACTAGTATAAGTTAATACAATTCAAAATTAAAAAATAATAAAACACTGAATACTAGATAACCCTCCAGGAATAACATATTTTACCTAACAGTTAAAGTATAGTGAGAATAGTGATGTAATTTACGCTTTGCTTCAACTTCTAGAGCTGTGAATAAATACAAACGTTGTTTAACTCCGTCATTTTCACTGAAAATATCACATCGTGGGTACAGAAGTAAAAAGCCTTTAAAATCAACACAATTGACATACAAATTTTCGACCCTCTAACTCAATTTGGAGGGCAGTTAGGGTACACAAAACCTTAAACTGCAAAAAGACTCGACAGCGTAATAGAGGCAGACATTTTGACCAATATTTATCCACGTATCGAAAGTTACGTTCTATCAAGCAAACAATCATGCATTACATAATTCAGCTCATTTTATCCAAAGTGCCCAAGTGAGATATAAATAACCTGAGATATAAATATATGTATTCAAAAATTAAAAATACATCGTGGGGGTTCATAAATACTAATTCAGTTGCTAACTGAGTTCCATTCAGATGCCGAGGTCTAATTTAAGGTACATAAATCTCCTGTCAATGAAGACTCTCAGAATAGCGAAAAAGGGAAATAATGCGATTACAAAGCACTTCATTTTGGAAGAAAAGTTTTTCAGACCACCTCTTTTCCAACTAGAAGAAATCCGATTATTTCCCAAGAACGTTTGCTGTTGGGTAGCAATATTAATTATCTAAAAATACTAATTAATGGAAATACATTTAAGTTGTGCAGTAGAATCTTGATAATTCGAATGAATATGATGTTCTGTTGAAAACCCAAAGAGGACTGCTTTAGAAGAACACAGCATGTTGTAACAATTTTTACTTTCACTTACCTATATATGAAATATACAGTAAGGGAAAGTATTGCAATCGTGA
This sequence comes from Piezodorus guildinii, assembly GCA_023052935.1. Classification (NCBI taxonomy): domain Eukaryota; kingdom Metazoa; phylum Arthropoda; class Insecta; order Hemiptera; family Pentatomidae; genus Piezodorus; species Piezodorus guildinii. The sequence continues at coordinate 88,781,769 of CM041297.1, forward strand.
AGATTTTCAAATTCTAGTTTTCAACGGAAATTCACGTTTTAAGGTCTCCTGAGTCTAAATAACCAAGTACCCCAAAAAGGTCTGTGTGTGTGTGGTAACTCCCGGGTGAAAACGATAAGTCCTAGGAAATTGAAATTTCATATTTAGGACAACTATACGTTCGAGATGTTACACAATCTTTTTCATCAAAATCGGCTGACCGGAAGATCTACTTTATACCATGGACTTTGCACCTTTTTACGATTTTCTCATAAACGGCTCTAACGATTTTGATTAAACTTCCTGTATCGATGTAAAATGTAATGGGTTTTAATATCATGTAAGTTTCATCCTGATTGAAATGTTATGACAGGGCTAAAATGCCGATATTTTCTTTCTCTAAAGTACCTTTAATTTTGTAGATTTTTTTTTTTTTTTTTTTTTAACATCATTTATTGAAATTTACAACTGTACTTCAAGGTACAACAAGTAAATGTGACAAAAGTTAAATGGCGTGATACAAACTTGAAGAAGAACTACCCAATGGCAGCACTCCTGTAACTTTTCTACACTAGAAGATCTCGAGGCCATCTTCTTTTCAGACGCCTCGGAGGATTGTCAGGAATTGAGGAGGAAGAAAGTATTGAAACAAGAGGATTAGGGTGGGAATGGAGTTTGTCATGAAAGGAATGGTATCTAGATCGGGCCAAATCAGCAACATACGGAACGTTGAGGTCTTTATGGATAAGTTTGTTCGTGACAAAATAAGGAGCATTTAGGATTTTACGAAGGATTTTGGATTGTAGGGATTGGATACGGGAAGAATTCGATGGTTTAGTAGAGCCCCAAAGTTCCACTCCGTAAGTCCATATCGGCCTTATGATAGCCATGTAGATGAGTCTTTTGTAGTTAAGTGGAATATTAGAACGTATGTCTAGTAAGTGTTGAAGAAGTCGAAAACGTCGTGCAGTTTCCTGTCGTTTCAGTCTTGTGTGAGGGTTCCAAGTAAGGCGTTTGTCAAGGTGCAGTTCTAGATATCGGATCTGTTCAACCGGAACAAGAGGAGTATTATTGAAGGAGACAGTAGGGCAGGATGTCATAGGTTTACGACGAAGGGTAAAGGTAATTTGGTTGGATTTGTTGACATTAATTTTAATTCTCCAGTTCTGACACCATACCTCAAGGTCTCTGAGGTGGGATTGGAGAGTTTGAGAGGCAATAGTTGGATCAGTATTGACTGATAACACACAAGTGTCATCAGCATAGGTAGAAAGGAAAGTGTTAGGATGGGAAGGGATATCAGCTGTATAAACTGTGTAAAGAATGGGTCCTAGGATACTGCCTTGAGGAACACCAGCAAACTGACTAAAAATGGATGAATAGGAATTATTATATAGTAAATGCTCCTTATTATGTCTCCAACTATACCTTACACCACGACCTTAATGTTCCATTTATTTCAGACCTAATTCCATCTAAATTTTCCAAATTCCACCAGAACCTCATTCATCATCCTAATCCTCTAGCACAATCCCTATCCAGCTCCACTCATCCATACAACCCTCCTAGAAGGTTGAAACGGCAGTGGCCCCGAGACATATTGTAAACATCTATTCTGGAGTTCTGACACTGGTCAGATTCTCCTCTCATGTGCGGTGTGATTGTGGCTGTGGCGCCCTCACTTAGCTTCCGCTGGCTCTCACCAGTGATGCGGCTGAGAGGGAGGCGCTGGGATCCTTTTGACTCTGCTTGTCCTTCCACAAGTGGGGGGACAAGCCCCGTCTGGGGTTCCCGAGCTGATTGTAAATATTGTACATAGGTATGAATGTGACATGTTTTGTTTATTTATTTGTTAACTTCATTTATTTGTATTTATTTTGTCTATAAATTTTGTTATTGTATACGTTTATTTATTTTGATTTTATTTTATGTAATTTGACTTTCCTTTTGATTATATTGTATGAATGAGATCCTGTAGCACTATTATTATTGTCTATTATGACAAATTGTAATATATACGAATAAAAAAAAAAAAAAAAAAAAAAAAAAAAAGGAATTATTATGATTGACTTTGAAGGATCTGTCAGTGAGGTAGGACTGGATAATAAGGAAGTATGTTGGGGGGAGGAATTTGCGGAGCTTGTAAAGCAACCCTGGGTGCCAGACTCGGTCAATGGCCTGTTCCACGTCGAGGAAGGCTCCCGTACAATACAAGCCGCGCTCCAATGTAGACGATACAACGTCCACCACACGATGACATTGCTGGATAGTGGAGTGGGACGTTCTGAATCCAAATTGATGATGAGGAATTATGGAATTAGTATCAAGGATGGGATACAGGCGTTTCAGTATAAGCTTTTCCAAGATTTTTCCCATTATTGGTAAAAGTGAGATGGGACGGTAAGAAGATGGATTTTCTGGCGGTTTCTTAGGTTTGGGTATCATTTTGACGATGGATAATTTCCAGGAAGCGGGAAAGTATGTGGAACGGAGTACGGAATTGTATATGTAAGTGAGATATAGGATAGCTTTTCGAGGAAGTAGTTTTAAAATATGGGAAGTTATAAGATCATGCCCAGGAGCTTTGCGGGATGGTAAACTCTGAATGATGTTAGATATTTCCGAAGGATGGAACGCTTTAGGAGGAAGGACCATTTGGAGTGGGATATCTAATTCATCTTCTATAAACTTAGTGTGCCCGGGATTATTTGTAGATTTAAAAAAAAAAAAATTGGAACATCATCTTATTAGCATTGATAAATAACGGGTAAAATATGTAGGGTGGGAGAATTTAATAAACAACTAAAGGAGAAAAGTGCAAACATGTTTTTATATGCAATTTTTGTGTTTTGGAAAACAAGAATAGTAATATAGATGAATAATATACCGTTGGATAGCTAAAGATTTTAGAAAAAATATTATCTAATACAGGGAATTTTATATGTTAATAATAATGAAAAGCCGGTAAAACTGACTGACTGTTGTAGATAAAAATATAATAGATTATTTAATAAAACACATGTTTCTGTCAAGGTATGGTTGTTATAATGGACAAGAAATAGTATCAGAAGGCCTCGACAATTGCGTAATCGTGCAAGGAAGAGAGTTTAGGGGAGATGACATTAAATGAATTAGCAGAGAGGACTGGTTAGGATGGGTTACACTCTGTGTGGTAGAAGCACGCCAGTAGTGTGGGTTAGGAGAAAATTCGCCCTGCGTGGTAGTAGCACGACTGTAGCGTGGATAAGGAGAGAATTCGCCCTACGTGGTAGTAGCACGACAGTAGCGTGGATGAGGAGAGAATTCGCCCTGCGTGGTAGTAGCACGACAGTAGCGAAGGTAGAAGGAGAAAGGTACAAGAAGGAAGTGATATAAAGATAGACCACATTGTATTACAAAGGCAGAGTTAATCTGACCTAGGGAGATACTACTTGGGTGATCTGTAGAGTTGTGCCAGCTCTTGTGGATGTTAGTCATCCATGTCGATAATTGACAGTGAGAGCTTTGTTAGCAGACTAGGGTCTTGGCCCTAGGTCAAATTACCTTGAGTGCTTTATTTATTCTCATAAAACAGTTATATCGGTATAAATATTTACAATGACATTAATTAGTAACAATATACAATTTTATAGGATATAGCGTCTTCTTATAGTTGCCAGTAAGTCATACGGACGCCGCTAGCGCTATCTGTGAGCGAGCGTGTGTAGCATCCGCCACATTTCTATTGAAATTCAAAATAATTAATTCTTTAACAATTAATTTGTATCTTTAAATGTAGTTATAAATTCTTAAATTGATTTTAACAACGGAGGTAAGTGAAAGTCGTGTGTTGCGCGCACTAGATTTTTTTTTTTTTAATTTTACAATACCCATATTATCCATAAGAAATCCAATAACACTAAAAGGAAAATTTTAGAAACTATTAATATTTAATAAAACATTAATTACAGTATTAATTTCTAGGTAGTAAAAATTTGTGCAATATATTTGTTTAAAGGGTGGGCATAATCGAATGATCGGACTTTGATGATTTCAATAATCGAATGATTCATGTATTCCGAAAGACAATATGGTACAATTCCCCCCTCTTCGATTACTAGCTGCACATATGCATATAATTTATGTGATGAGAAAAAAAAATCATTCGATTATGCCTGCCCCTAATTTTGAATGTATATCGTTAAAAAGTATATTCGTTTCTCTTGACCATAATCCATTAATTCGAATGATTGAAATAATCGAATGATCTGATAATCGTCATTCGATTATGCCCACCCCAATTAAGCGCAATTGATATATAATAAAATATTATTTATATCAATTTCAAGTTTACCGAAAATATAGTAGCTAAAAAAGAAATGAGAATAGTTAGTAAATATTGTAAAAATTAGATGTAAGGTAATATGTAGTATAGTTATAGCTGAATGTTATAAATTTATTAATCAATGTTTTAGCATATACGTTATATTAGACAATTATAATTAAACACTTTGGCGGCAAAAAATAAATTAATATTTTTTTTCTATTTGTATTTAAGTATTTTAGCTTAAAAGTTATTGATTTTTTTATATAAGTAAGATGTGTAAAGGAATTGTATTTATTTATTAATAAGTGTTATTCGATTAAAATATAAAAAATAATATATGAAGATATATAAAATATAATTTCTGAATGTTCTATAATACTGGTGGGGTTTGTTTGTTTTGGTTTTAAGGCGTAAAACCCTAAGTCATCAAGGCCTAGACACTATATGCATATTCAACCTTTATAAGAAAGAACTATTAGGTAATGAGTGATTGAGAGAAAGAAAGAAAAAAAAATAATAAAGAAAATTAAAAATAATAAATAAATAAATAAAGAAAGAAAAAATATTTTTATGTAAACAATAATTTAAAAAGCTAATACTAGTAATGCTAACTGACTAGGAATGGTCTTTATAATTTCGATAATAATGACTGCTCCTTAAGGAAATCAAAAACTAATTCAATGGTTTCCTCTCTATCACCCAGCACCGCTGAAATATTCGGGCTTAGTCCAATTTTATTCAGGTGTGATGAATGAACACTGGTGGGGTATTGCATAGGATGATTATCTTATCGTCAATATTTAAATCGTAGTAAAACGAAATCGAAAAGAATATGTTGATCATATTAGAATATGACATTTTAAAACTAAATTAATTTTAATTAAATAAATTTCAATTAAGCACAATGTATATTATATTACTTTTTTTATTGTTTTGTTATAAAAACTTTTTTTTTTTTTTTTTTTTTTTCGAAGAGAAACTAAGGTTATTTCTTTGTTGCACATTTGCTAACGTTACACACCTACATACATTCCAAAATATGTCTCAAATAATGATTAACTAAATGTCCGAATTTCCATGAAACAAATGGTAGGTCCATCAAAAAAATGTGCTATGTGTACTAATACGTGTATGTAATATGTGTGCTATTACAAACTTACTCTTCTTTCAGCGAAATTCCAGTGCGAATAGCGATTTTTAAAAAACGTGTTCACTTCATCGGCAGTCCCAAGGACTACCTGAATTTTAATTTTACCTACAACACCCAATCATTAATAGTGAATAGAGAAGAAAGAAAAAAAAAAAAAGAAAATTGAGGAAATATTGGTCATAACAATTTAATTTTAATGACATCCTTCAACTTTCATTGCCTAGATAGCTTGTTCTTTCCCGAATGGGGGTCACGTGTGGTGTAGTGGCTAAGCATAAAATGCCTCAAACCTGGCATATGGTCCCTTTTTACACATTTTAAATGTGTTATGCCGTCCTTAAGAGAGGATGTAAAATGGTGGTTCCGAGCCTGTTTTCGTTAATAATAATAATAATAATAATAGGCTTAGCGAACCCGAAGGTTCGATGCCGATACCACCAAATTCCGCCTACACAGACTCGTCCAATGTTCACCACTCAACCCCAAGCCCCCGAGATCAGCCTTAACGCAATCCTCCCATCTCCGCTTCGGCCTACCTTTCGGACGCCTACCAGTCGGATCAGCAAACACCAACTTTCTCGGAATCCGCTCGTCATCGAGCCCAACAACTTTACTCGCCCATTTGAGTCTCCGCGATGCAATCAGCTCAATTATATTCACAGGATGCAAGTTCCGCAATTCCGCGTTGTGCAACCTTCTAAACTCCCCAGTGGCCACATCTCTCTTTGGACCAAAAATTTTACGCAATACCTTATTTTCGAAAACCTTAAGCCGTTGTTCATCCTTCAAAGTAAGCGCCACGTTTCACATCCGTAAAGAACCGTTGGAAGAATATAGTTTTATAAATTCTAATCTTTAAGTTTTTAGATAGAAGCCGCGAACTAAGTAACTTAGCAACTGAATATAACACGCATTTCCCACCTTTAACCGGGACTTTATTTCTTCCTGGATTTCATTTTTTCTAGTTATAATTGAACCTAAATACTTGAATTTCTCTACGTGTTCAAAAGTATGACCTGATACATCAATATCACCAAGATCGACACCGTTTCTGCTACTAATCATATACTTCGTCTTATCGGTATTTAATTCGAGTCCTATTTCTTTACCGGTTTTTATTAACACACTTGTATTTAGTTATATGGTTTCCGTGTCTTCACCTAGCAATACCAGATCATCGGCATACCCCAAAACCGGAATCTTGTCACCCATATTTAAGCCTTTCTCGGTACACATCACCTTTTCTATGACATATTCTAAAGCTAAATTAAATAACACAGGTGAAAGGAGTCACCCTGTTTCAAACCCGATCGCACCTCAAATCTCTCGGAGTAATTATGACCGATTCTAACTTTATGGAATGGATCCGACAAACACATCTCTACTAGGTTTACTAACTTTCTAGGTATTCCCTGTTCAATCATGATATTATATAGCTTCTGACGGTCTATTGAATCATAAGCCTTTTTAAAATCGATATAAAGTTGATGGACTACCCCGTTGTATTCCAATTTTTTCTCTAATATTTGACGTAAGGAAAATATTTGGTCAATAGTCGAGCGATTCCGCCTAAAACCACATTGGTAATCTCCGATAATTTCCTCAGCGTATTTCGTGATTCGACTAGTTAGAATTGACGAGAATATTTTATAGCATACTGGGAGAAGAGAGATCCCACGATAGTTGTTACAATCCGACCTCGGTCCTTTTTTGTGAATCGGAATAAGTATTGATTCTTTCCATTCTTCTGGCATTTTTTCAGTTTCCCAGATCTTTTTAACTAAAAAATGTATTTTGGAAACGCCCGCTTCTCCACACGCCTTGATTAATTCACTCAAACTCCGGTTTTCGTTAAACATTCCTATTCTATTTAAACTTGGATAAGCAAATTTAGGTCTCAAACTGTATCTTTGTCCGATTCGTTAATGCATCACAAAGTGACGTAAATGAATAAGCGAGCAGTTTTCATCAAGTAAACGTTTACTAGATTTTGTTTGGACTAGTGATGATATTTTATGTAGTTTGAGAATTCATTTGCAAACACGAGTTCAATTATTTTTGTGTTTTAGTATTTATCCCATTTAATTTTGACTTAAGAGCGTATTTATGGTGATTTGATCTGGATAATATTTTTAACTTAATCTATTAAAACAATTATTTAAAAAAAAGACCCAAAACTTAATGAACGAAGGATATTGCCAATAAAAGAACAAAGTTAAGATAATAGAATCCTCACGCCAATAACAATCTAACAAATACTTAAGCTTATTATTAACCGTTATAATCCGTAACACCAATTTGTCGTTACGATCGTAAAGATGGTGGCAAGAAACTTGTCACCATCATTCACAGGAACCTACCGACCAAAACTCGTTCTCTCTGAAGCGGGCACCATTCCCTTATACGCTAAGCCAGACAATTGAGGAATTGAATCGTTTATACAGAAAACAAAGTGTTATAAGAGTTACATACTTGAACCTGCTACATATGTCAGTTTTATTTTATTTGTTTTGTACTTTTAAGAACCTAAGGAATGAATTTATTTATCATTTTAAAAGTCTGATGAGTGCCTCATTGTCTTTGATGGTTCGAATGCGATCTGATATATGGTAGAACTAAAAAATCTCCAATTCACGTGAAAGTCTGATACATAAATACGAATATAACCATTTTGGTCAAGGGAGTAATTTATATTCTGAAGAGGATCTTTGGAAGAAACTCAATACATTTATTATACAGGAGAGGTTAATTTTTATTGATGTATATTGCTAATAAAAAGAATGCTATCCCGTGCCCCGTTGCCAGCATTGTGATGGTACCCTTACCATTCGGCATATTTTTCAAGAATTCCCATATTATTCATTACACCTGAATAAAATTGGACTAAACCCAAATGTAACAACAGTACTGGGTAACAAAGAGGAAACCATTAAATTAGTTTTTGATTTTTTGAGGAGCAATTATTGTTATCTAAATTATAAAGACTGTAATCTTAATTAAATATAATCTTATACATTCCTAGCCAGTTTTTAATTAATTATTTTTATTTATTTATTTTTTATGTTTTCTTTACTTTATTTTTTTTTATAAGTATTATTATTTCTTTCTTTTTTAAATTATTGTTTACCTAATACTCATTTATTTTCTTAATTACTTATTACCTAATAGCTCTTTCTTATAACGGTTAAATATACATATAGGATCTAGGCGTTGATGACCTTAGGGTATTACGCCTTAAAACCAAAACAAAATAATGCTTAATTTTTATTGTACAAACTATAAAATAAAAAAAAGTTCTTTTGTGCTACTATTTTTACAGATATGCAAGTACCTAAACTTCAATTTACTTTTGAGTCGAATTAGATTTTGTAGGTTAGGTAAAATGGTGTTTTATATTACTTTTTTTTTCTTAATAAGACAAAAATATTCCTTCATGTTCCTAAAACGATACCAGCTTTAAAATGAGCTATAAAAAAAAAAAAAAAAAAAAAAAAAAATTAAAGTGTTCTACATGGAGGGATTCGTTGGGATCAGGATATTAGCGAACCACACCCATTAGGTGATTGACTGAGTCCTAATAGTGAGTCCTTTTCCATGCAGTATTAACCTTTAAGCTGCATGTCCCACACACGAATACTCAATTTACCACTGTATATTGTAATCATTTTAAAATATGAAATAGTTATAAATATTAAAGCAACAACGTAAATACTTTTTTATATAAAATATAATTCATTAACATGGCTTGATGAGCTAAAAGGTGAACCGTAGATGTAGCATTATTAATTAATTAGTAGTCAGGTATTTCATGAACTTTTAAAAGAAAAATATAATAATAACCTTGATTAATAAGGAAATTCAACAGAGGACCTTGATTTTTTTTTTTAAAGGGAATGAAGAATAATTTATGAAGTGGTAAAAAGGTGTAATTAGGTCATATTTTCCGAATATTTAATTGAGTTGGAAAAAGCACCTTGAAAGAAAAGGGTGATATATTTTTCATAAAAAATTCAATTTAAATAATAACACAATTTGCTGGATATCTTAGAAAAAGAAATTCATCTGTAAAGGTTACATTGAACAGTAACAAAATTATTGATGAATAAATGTTAGTTGTAGTGCACTTTCTTAAAAAGTATTATTCTTTTTTTTTTAAATCTATCTCCAATTTAAAAAAATGTATTCAATTTTTTCAATTAATCAAAGCATTCCAAAAAATTGACAAGTATTAATACAAAGTAATAGATTAAGGTAGATGAGGAAAGAAAAACTAAAACCTTCTAACACTATTTCTTAAAAAATATTTTCTTTTCTATTAAATTCCAACTTTTTAACAATAAAATTTCAATTTCTTGGCCTAAAATTGTTTTTTCTTTGCAAGCAGCTGGTTCCTCTAATACCCACAATTTGCAGTTTGTTTCAATAAGGACAGAAATCTGAAAGATCATGATATAATATATATAAATGAAAGATACAATACATTTTTTCCGTTCAAACATCTTCCAAAGACCAGATATCTAGAAGTCAGACATTAGCTCCGACTCCACTGCATATGCAATAAATATAAATTGCTTGGTAGATATCAGAAGAATCAGGACAGAAACCATGGACAGAAAACCACAGATATACACAAACATTTCCTTGAATAACAATTTTTAAAAACACATGGAAAGGTATAAACGTATGAACACAGACCTAAGTCAATCAAAGTTTGAACATGTGCAGAAACGTTACCAGGATAGGTCAAAGAATAGGATGTTGGAACGGGCATAATAGTTAGTAACAGCAAATCCTGATTCGCTGTACAAATCTTAAATGCAACACGAAAAAAAAGGGAATTACACCATTGTTGGAAAGTTGCTTATTACCTGGTGGGTACCATCTCCCCTCATATTAAAAAATTAGCTTCCCTCCATTAGCCACACATATTTCACTGTAGCACCCAATCTGCATTATTCATGCCCTCGGAACTCTCTCTGGATTATATCAGCATCGTATTTCGCTAAGTCAACAATTTATAGCAAATGTACACAATTCGTTTCCCTTCATCTCTCATACAACTTTATTTCTAATTTTACAAAACCAGCGGCCACATTCAAATTAAATTGTGTTAACTCGTTTTCCCCAAATGATGGCCTCTGACTATGTATATTTAGGAGCATTCCCAGTGTTTGGGTGGATTCAATTAATCATTTCATTAAGGTCAAACAAATATAAAATTAAATACCACCATGTAAATCACTATCTCCTAGTAAAAGTTATTATAAATTGCAGGTACCATATCTTGCAATTTGACCAGTTCTGTACGGTGCTGACACTTGGACAACCAACTAGGCACTTCTCTGCGATATATAATAATTTTATTTAGCCACGGAAGATTTTCGCTATACAATATTTACCACATATTGGATAAATTATTTGTACTATTCTGATCAGAATTACTGACCTACTACTAAATAAATTTAGACCTACTACTAAGATTAGTAATTAGACCTAACCTACTAATTAGACCTACTACTAAATAAAAATAACTACTGACCTAACTTTAAGACTAGAAACTATTTAAAAATCCGTCATCTCCACCTGTCCCTTAATGGCAGAGTAAATTAGGCAACTTTGCATAATATTGGATGAAGGTTTATTCTAATTAATTCTATCACCACTAACAAAAACAAGTTACTTTTAAACGTTCATTCATTGAAGCGTTTTCTGGGTAGCCGAAGTAATTAAAACTCGTTCGTTGGTTGCTAAACTTAAAATAGAAAAAAAAAACATAAATGCAGAAAAAACATAATTATCTCTGAAATCGAATTTTCCTTCTCATTACATCTCACCAATTAAATTCAAAAACATTCAAATAGTTCCATTTTTTTATTATCAGAGAAAGAGTTCATGTGGAATCCTAATAATACAAAGTCCTTGCTGTCAGAAAGGGTCAGATAACTCGAATAAAAATTAGATTGATATCAGATTGTAATTTTTATATTGTTATTACTTTCACTTACTATATATAGTAAGGAAAGTATTGCGATCGTGAAAATTTTCGAATTCCAGTTTTCAACGGAAATACACGTTTTAGGGTCCCCTGAGTCCAAATAACCAAGTCCCGCAAAAAGGTCTGTGTGTGTGTGTGTCTGTGGTAACTCCCGGGCGGAAACGGTAAGTCCTATGAAACTGAAATTTCATATTTAAGACAACTATACGCCCGAGACGTGACAAAACTTTTTTCATCAAAATGAGCTTACCAGAAGAGGCACTTTATACCATGCATTTTGCACCTTTTTTCGATTTTCTCAAAAACGGTTCCGACGATTTTGATTAAACTCGCTATATCGATGTAAAATTAAATGGGCTTTAATATCATGTAGGTTTTATTTGGATACAAATGGTCTGACAGGGCTTAAATGCCGATATTTTAAATTTTCTTCCTCTAAAGTACCTTTAATTTTTTAGATTCAATAATAATAACTAGATTATCTTGTTAGCGCTGATGAAAAACAGGTAAATATATAAATTGAATAAATTCGATACCCAACTAAAGGAGAAAACAGAAAAAATATTATTTTAATGCAATTTTTCGTTTTTAAACATAAGAGCAGTAATATACATGAATGATATACCGTTGAAAAGCTAAATATTTTAGAAAAAATATCATCTCATACACAAGCTTTTAGAAGTTAATGGAGAGTGATGAAAAGAAGATAAATCTAACTGATTATTTAAGATAATAATATAATAGATTTTTTAATAAAACACATGTTTCTATATAAATTCAATTTGATTAATTCCTTAATAATCTCACGTATTTTTATCTCTAACTCTATTTGAAAATTCTTTCATTGATTTTAAAAATGGAGGTAAGTGAAAGTCGTGTGTTGCCCGCACCAGATTTTTTTATTTAATATAAGAAGTGTTTCCAACGAAATTAAATATGATTCTTTAAACTTTTTTCAACTCTATCTTTAGTTCTAAGTTCTTGAATTGATTTTATCAACTGAGGTAAGTGAAAGTTTTGTACTACGGACATCAGATATTTTTTAGTCTGAGAAAAAAAATGTTATTATGATGGAATATTAGTATTAGACATCGAAAGTATAATAAGATATCTTACTTATTAGATTGAAGGGGCAGATAAAGCGGCCCCCTTTCATTATAGGCAAGTGCTCTCGGGGCCAATAAGCTTGTCCGACAGAAAAATTTCTCTTAGCCCTCCATCCATCCCGTAGCCAATTTTCCTAAAGGTTTCATAAACGAAGAAGAGTTCTCCAGTTTTGAGTTATGCTTGGCATCCTTCTTTTTTTTCAAGGCATAATTATTTCATTCCAGTCGTTTGTGTGGGGTTCGCTGACATGCCGATTTTAAAAGCTGGTTCTTACGAAAATAAAAGAATTTTTTTTTTTAGAATCCTTTCTTCTTTACTATGTGCATCTGTTATGATACAATTAATTAATTTAAGGCATATACGGCCATTAATTAATTTTTTTTTTAATGATTGGGAGACTACATTCCGCTTAAGTGAGTCATGTCATTATACTCTGTTTTCGTTCATTTTTATTATTTTTTTTATTATTTGGAGTATTACGTTATTCCACCACGCATTTCAGCCTTGAAGGAGCGCTTCTTCATTTTAGGACCGGTTACTCACTCAGCGGGTTTTTTCGATCGGAAATTTTTCGGACTTCTTTTCCAAAAGTCATACCGAACATACGTTCTATATAGATATGAATATTTTGGAAGAAAATAGTTCGGCGTGAGTTGTGAGTTTTTCTTTTATGTGCCATTATCTCCAACGGAAATAGTATATCACGCAGATCGGAATATTTTCCTTCATCCTAGTACAGAAACAACACAGAGGAGCTCTAATGTTATTGCTATTACATAGTCTAAAGATAAGGAAAATAACTTCTGTGATAGGTTTGAGGTGATATTAAGATATGTGAGGTATTTTGTGTAGTGAACTTCCTTTAGTCGAGGTTATTATTTTTTTAAACTTGATTCAGTCTATTTTTTCGGCCTAGGAATAACAATATCAGTTTCTGTTCTTTGCTCATTTTAACTAATAAATAAATAATTTGAATCGCAGTGATAATTAAATTTGAATTAATTTCCAGATGAAATTACGCTATATGTTAAGACTGCAACGGATTTTTTTCGCTGAGTATGCAAGGTAAAAGAATAGATATTTTCCCTGCAATTCAAGGCTATAATTGCTTCGAAGCGACAATTAATAAAATATCTTACACTCATAATAAAAATTATAATTAATTAAATTAAAATATTTGTTAAAATCGATTAAAGAATTTTCAAATACAGTTGGAGATAAAAATTGGTGAAACTAATAAAGAATTAAATTAATTGAATTTCTATAGAAACATAAGATTTATTAAAATATTCTATTATATTATTATCTAAAATAATCAGTTAGTTTTATCGGCTTTTCATCTCTCTTTATTAACTTTTACAAACTTGTGTTTAAGACAATATTATTTTATTAAAATCTTTAGCTTTCCAACCTTGTATTATATATCTATTTTACTGTTCTTATGTTCAAAAACGAAAAATTGCAATAAGCAAATATTTTTCAGTTTTCTCCTTTGGTTAGATATTTATATAAACGAATTGATATTTTCACTGCAATTCAAGGCTACAATTGCTTCGAAGCGACAATTGATAAAATATCTTATATTCATAATAAAAATTATAATTAAAAAAAAATCTCGTGCGGGCAACACACGACTTTCACTTACCGCCATTGCAACCCGTTGTTAAAATCGATTAAAGATTTTTCAAATACAGTTAGAGATGAAAATGACTAAAACTAATAAAGAATTAATTTAATTAAATTTCTATAGAAACATATGATTTATTAAAAACAATTATTATTATTATCTAAAATAATCAGTTAGTTTTATCGGCTTTTCATCACTCTTTATTAACTTCTACAAGCTTGTGTTTAAGATGATATTTTTTATAAAATCTTTAGCTTTCCAACGGTGTATTATACATCTGTATTACTGTTCTTATGTCAAAACACGAAAAATTGCAATAAAAAATATTTCTGTTTCCTTCTTTGGTTAGATATCGAATTCGTCCAACTTATGTATTTACCTGTTTTTTATCCCTGATAACAAGATTATATAGTTAACTTTTTAGTATCTACAAAATTAAAGGTGATTTAGAGAAAGGAAATTAAAATATCGATGTTTAAGCTCTGTCAGACTATTTCAATCAGAATGAAACTTGCATGATATTAAGCCCATCAAATTTCACATCGATGTGTAGAGTTTAATCAAAACCGTTAGATCCGTTTTTGTGAAAATCGTAAAAAGGTGCAAAATGCATGGTATAAAGTGGGTCTTCTGGGTAAGTGATTTTAATGAAAAAGTTTCTGTAACATCTCGGGCCTATTGTTGTTGCCTTAAGTCTTGCTCTTACCACAAACATACAGACCTTTTTGTGGGACTTGGTTATTTAAACTCCAGGGGACCCTACAACGTCTGTTTCCGTTGAAAACTGAAATCCGAAAATTTTCACGATCGCAATACTTTCCCTTAATATATATTTCATATATAGGTAAGCGAAAATATAAATAAATTTTTTTTTCATAATTCAAATATGAAACATTAAAGCCATTTCGATTGTCACTACGCTTTCTATGTTTTGTTATTTTACTTTGGCTAAGCTTCTGTAATATTATTATTCGTGTATGAAGAAATAACTTGTAAATAATTAAGATAATTTTCATGAGAGATTACAATGATTATGAGAATAAGTTCAGTTGGAATAGGAACTAAGATTTAATTTAAATTATTTATTATATCCCGTCACATTATTTGTTATTAAATTAATAACTCAAGAAATGCTTATTTATTTTTTTTTTATATTTTAGTGCTTATTTCTTTTGCCAGGTCAAGAATATGTAGCAAATAAAAAATAACAAGGGGTCGTCAACCATCAAGCTCAGTAAAATGGAAGAGTTTATTGGAACGAATTCTAAAAATATCACTCCCTTCTTTTTCCGAACCTTTGTGTTATTGTCCAACTGGGAGTCGCTTTGAATGAGACTCTGCCACTTAAATAATAAACTAAATGAGAAAAGTATGTTGATGAGTAATAATAGAGGAGAGGAATATATTTTAACTTGAACTCGTTGAGATTGGAGCTTAACTGAGTCGAATGGCGGGGTATAAATTAATTTAATTACTAACTTCAGGCGCGTTCTTTTTAAAGGGTATTCAAAACATTTTATTTTTTTATTATAAATTTTATTTTTAACCGTGTTTGTCCATTAACTAATCATTCTTCTAGAGCATGATTTTAATGCTCTGTCCTATTCCGTTTTATATCTATTTATACTCGTACATAAAGTGTTTTATTATGGTTGAGGGTATTTATTTCGTTTTTGTTTTTTTAAATCAGATATAAATAATGATTTTGGTGTCCCAATCAATGAAGATAACTAATATGGTTTTTGGATTTCTAATTACTCATTGGTCATTTTTTTTGTTTTTTTAAGGGACGTTTTGTAGAGTCAATTAAACGGATTCATTTTTAGTATACTTCTTCTTATTTGGCTCTGATATTCAGTTGATGAGTCAAAGCTTGTTCGATTTTATTTTACTACAGATTATATTTAAATATATATACACGTTCAGGTCGAATCAAGAAATCTATAAGGAAACAACAGACATAGTGACTGACGTTAGGGTGGGAAGGACGCATAGGAACTTATGATAAGGAAGAATTCTAAAAGACTGAACCATTTTCAGCGAATCCACTGTCACTGAAATTCAACAGGATATTTAAAGCAAGTTAATGATGATATGGATGGGAAGCCCATAGCTGAGTGGCTTGCGCGCTAGTCTCTCTCGCTAAAGGTTGTGAGTTCGATTCCCAGTCCCGGAGGAACTTTTAAACTAACTCGGGAACTAAGCATATAATCAAATGGGGATTCACTCACAGCCTCTCGCCCGGGTATATGAGACCCTTCAGAATTCTGGTGGCCAATCGCAAAAATGGGCGCAGGGAGTGATGACCCTACTCTATAAAATGACATGGAGAAACGTGTGTTATATAATAACATATAGCTAGTTTCCCTGCCCAACCAAAAAATAAACCCAAGCCAAAAATAAATACAATAGATAAAACATACATTAATGGATTATATTATATTATATTATGGATTATTATATTATATTATGGATTATTATATTATATTAAGGATTATTATATTATATTATATTATGGATTATCATTATTATATTACGGATTATTATATTATATTATGGATTATATTTTGAACTCAAGGTTATACTTATACTAGCTGTGTCACGCAGCTTTGCTCGCGAATATTGCATTTCGTATTAATTTATTTGAGTTTATGGTGAGATTGGCTATAAAAAATATCAACTATCAGCTACTCTTTGTTATCATTTAAAGCCCGATCTTTACTTCTTCCTGTCAAATTTGCAATACCTAACCAGTAGAAGTGGTTATACCCATAATCACTTAATATGTAAAAATAATCGTCACAAACCATTTTTAAAAAATAAATAACAATTAAATATATTTTCATAGGAACCTACACTCGAAACAGATATGAAACGCAATATGCTTAAAAGGGTCCAGCCAGGTGCCCTTAAGATTTTTTAATGAGAGTAAAAAACAACCTTAGTTATGCCCTCCTTCGAAGGGAACGTAAAATGGTGGTCCCAAGCCTTTGCGATTCCATGAACTCGTTAAAGATCTCTACCCTAACTAAACTTGGAGAGGAAAAAATTAGTCATCATACGATTAACCATAGTAGTACTAAAGTGACGTTAAACGAACAGATAACAACAGTAATATGCTTAAATATATTTGGTATAAAATCTTTGTACCTTTGCTACATATCAGATTAAGACAATTTTACGTTTAGGTTGTTCAACCACTTTTTGGGCGAAGATTTTCAAATCCTGCCTTATTGCACATCTAGGCGGTAAGAAAAACCTTCTGGAAAATTTTTATCCTCACAACCATAGTAATTTTTTAGATACCAGAAAATTGAGTGGTACTTTCTTTTATAAATATAGACATACAGCCAATAAAAGTCCTAAATATGCTTAAAATAATAGTTCTGATTATTATACTCGAATAAATCAAAAGAAATAGTAATTTTTTTAATTTATTTAAATTTATAAATGTATATGCTTCAAGGTAATAACAATTAAAGTTAAAAATGACTCTTGAAATAAATCATGACAACAATATAGATAATAATATAGATTGATATAAATATTTCCGCGTTGTGTAACCTTCTATACTCCCCAGTAGCCTCATCTCTCTTCGGACCAAATATTTTAGTACCTTATTTTCTAAAACCTTTAGCCATTGTCCGTCCTTCAAATTAAACGGCCACGTTTCATCGTCGGAAGAATAACAGTTTAATAAATTCTAACCGTTAAGTTTTTAGACAGAAGATAAGTAATTTTGCAACTGAATTATAACACGCATTTCCCGCGTTTAACCAGGACTTTATTTCCTCTTGTATTTTTTTTTTTCGTTATCATTGAACCTAAATACTTAAATTTCTCTACGTGTTCAAAAGTATACCCTGATATATCAATATCACTATGATCACCGTCTCTGCTACAAATCAAATATTTTGTCTTTTAGGTTAATTTCGAGTCCTATTTCTTTACCGGTTTTTATTAACGGACTTGTATTTAGTTTTTTAGTTTCCGTGTCTTCCTTTAGCAGTACCAAATCATCGGCGTATCCCAGAACCAAAATTTTATCACCCAAAATTAAACCTTCTTAGTACATGTCACTTTTTCTTTGATATATTCTAAAGCGATTTCGTCTACATCAATTTATGTTATTATGATTGCTATTAAGAAGTTTTTAAAAGAATATATTTTAAAGTACTTCCGCGTAAATGACATTTTTAGTTTTATTTTCTTGTGGCAGAAGAACATACTGATTTTCTCCGCAACCCGATCTCGACGTAAATCTATTCCTACGTGTTTAAATGGAAAAATATAAATTAACGGGAAATTGAATTATTTAAAAATAAAAGGTAAATCATTTGGAATCATTGGGAAGCGGGATCACTTGTAGCTGGGTGGATAGCGTAACAGCCTCCCATGCTAAAGGTCACATGTTCAAACCCGCAGGTGGTCCTAGGATTTTTTAATGGGAGTAAAAAATCCTTAGTTACGCCGTCCTTCGGAGGGGACGTTAAAAGTGGTCCCGAGCCTGTGCGATGTCAGGTACTCGTTAAAGATCCCTATCCTAATAAAATCTGGATAGGCAAAATTTAGGACTCCCACTGTAGCATCGTCCGATTAGCCATAGTAGCATAAAGTGACGTTAAATAAATAAACAAAACAAATCATTGGGAAGCGAGATTTTTTTGTCTTACAAATTTTTCTCGTTTTTTCCCAGATTTTCGACTGATTCTTCGGTCCTATTGGTAGCAGCGTGATGTTATATAGCCTATAACCTTCCTCGATAAATGGACTATCCAACACAAAAAGAATTTTTCAATTAGAACCAGTAGTTTCTGAGATTAGCGCGTTCAAATAAACAAACAAACAAACAAACTCTTCAGCTTTATAATATTAGTATAGATTATTTATAAAAGTGGCGAATACGATTACTTGAACGATATACAGCTACTACTTACATTATTTATAAAGTAGTAAATACAACGACAATAGTACATAAATGTATGACTATATAATACTAAACACATGTGAATATAAAGGTGATAATAATTGTAAAATCAAACTAATATCATAAAATCATAGAGAAAAAAAAAAAAGGAAAGTTTTTGCTAATATATTTGTAGTGTTTCTCATTTTAGAATGAAATATGACCATTCTTTGAAAATCAATTCTTTCTGAAATTTTCATTGAAATTATTGTAAAATCAATCACAGTTAACTATGTCGAAACTAACCATAATTTTTGTTATAGTATTAACATCATTGACTAAATGAAGTCAGTTTTAACTGAATTCAGTTCAAGGGTAACATATAGTTCAAACCGAAAACGTTTATTTATCAAGTGATATCCAACTATAATGGAATACAAAAATTTGATAGATGATGACGAATAGGAGTCGATAATAGCTTCTTGGTCGACTGCTGCTAATGCTTTCATCGTTTGGGAAATAAGCTGCTTTGATATATTATATTATCGGTTTGCTGCTTTAAACATCAACTATAGTAACACTGCGACTACATACGGGTAGCATCATATTACGCTAAAGTCTGAAATAAGATCCATATATTTATTATACCTTGTTGTATATCAAAACATTATTTCTTGCTAAAAATATTCCACAGCTTCGGTTTGATTCAGACTCAAATCCTTGTATTTTTTCTTGAGATACGAAATTGTAATAGTTATGAATAATTACGTGAATCTCCTCTTCAATGCATAATGTCACCATTCTGACTCCTAAAAGGTAATCTATTTAATGACCTAATATTTTCGGTTTGGTGGATAGTCTGGCTGACTTGAGATACAATTGGAAAGGCTTATGAAATGTTACATTAGATTCATCTTCGGAGTCTCCAGGTATGCCGAGTTGGAGTGGCTGAATCCAGTTTCTCGCCGACAGTATTCCTTCTTTTTGTATTCTGTTATTCCTTATTTTATTCAACTGTTTTAAACCTTAAGAACAATAAAAGAACCATTTGTACCAATAGTGCCAGGCTGTAGTCATTTCACCCTCACCTCCTCAAAAGTGGTGACCCCGACGGTGAGTGTTAAACTATTTTTTTTCATCTCTTTCTCTTTTTTTTATTTTTCCGTCAATATCATTATAATGTTATTCGACTTATTAACGCTGGACTTGGAGGACAAGAAAGTGGAGGTGGAGTCAGCATCGGCCCCCAATGCGCTGGCGAGATTGTCATATTTTTATAGAGAAGAGCCAAATCTGTGGTTCATTCAAGCTGAGGCGGTATTCAGCTCATGTAAGATCAGTAATAGTAAGAGCAAATTTCAGCTGATTATCGCCCAGCTTGATTTTCAGACTCTTCGACAAGTCGCAGATCTGGCTCGTAATCCGCCTGTTAATGAGCCCTATGAAAGGTTAAAAGAGCGGCTACTTTCCAGCTTCGGGCAGTCAGATAGCTGGAAGATGAAAAAACTCCTGGAAGAGCAGAAATTGGGCGATCAGAGGCCTTCCCAATTTCTGCGAGAGATGCAGCAGCTGGCAGGAGAGAAGGTCCCGGAGGACATGATTAGTACTTTGTGGCTCCGGGGGTTACCTGAGGGTATGCAGGCGGCTTTGGCTGCTACCGATCATACTGATCTGACCAAGTTGTCCCGCATCGCAGATAAAATAGCTGAGATTCAGCAACCCCTAGGTAATCCGATTATGGCTTATCAGCCGGAGCCAACTCCGGGGCCTTCAAGAAGAGATGGAGGAGACATAGGAGCTGCCATCGAGCGTCTGACTGCCGAAGTAGCCGCTCTCAAAACGCAAATGGGGGCCAGGACAAGTTGGCGGGACAGCGGATCTCCTAGTCGGAATCGCAGGGGCTCTAGAAGCAAGAGTAGACGGCGTCTCTGTTTTTACCACGAACGCTTCAGAGATAAGGCGACCAGATGCCGTCAGCCCTGCGACTGGAAACCGGCTAGGGCTTTAAACTAGTCATAGCGGCGAACAAGGCGGGTCCCGTCGCTATGGCTAACAACCGTCGATTCTTCGTCTCTGACAGAAAGTCCGGGGTCAGATATCTGGTGGATAGTGGAGCCACCCTATCTGTCTACCCGGTGACGAACAGGACGAAGTCCACCGAGGAGTTCACGTTGTATGCTGCCAATGGGACGCCCATTCCAACGTATGGCACCATTGTCCAGAACCTTGATCTGGGGCTCCGGCGGAAAATGTCATGGCGATTTATCGTTGCCAAGGTTAGCCATCCCATCATCGGCGCGGATTTACTTTTTCACTACAGCATGATGGTAGATCTCGCCGGGTGCCAGCTGGTGGACCAGAGGACGGGGCTGACATCTAGAGGTAAATTGGCGAAGGTACCGGTGCCCACCATCTGCTCAGTACCAGCAGGAGAATGGTACTCCGCCCTGCTGCGCCGGTACCCTTCTGTGACTCAGCCTTCGTCCTTTATGACAGAACCGAAGCACGATGTCGTCCATCACATTGAGACCAGGGGAGCCCCAGTCACTGCGAGAGCCCGCCGCCTGCCACCGGGAAGATACAACACCGCCAAGAAGGAGTTTATGCAGATGATGGATGAAGGGATCTGCAGACCGTCGAATAGTCCTTGGGCCAGTCCGCTGCACATTGTCGTGAAGAAGGATGGAGGTATCCGGCCCTGCGGCGACTACATTCAGCTCAACGCTTAGACGGTTCCGGACAGATACGCTGTGCCCAACTTGGCGGATTTCAACGTTAATATGCACGGTAAGAAGATCTTCACCACCTTGGACCTTAACCGTGCATATTACCAGATTCCGGTGGCAGAAGAGGATATTCCGAAGACCGCCGTCATCACACCTTTCGGCCTCTTCTAGTTTCTCCGTATGTGCTTTGGTCTCAGGAATGCATCGCAAACCTTCCAACGGTTCCTAGACCGTGTGCTTCGAGGGTTGGACTTTGCCTGGTGGTTCCTCGACGATATTATCATTGGCTCAAGAGATGAAGAGGAGCACAAAGCACATATGGAGGAAGTGCTACGGCGGCTGCTGGATCACGGCCTCACGGTGAACCTGACGAAGTGTGTCTTCGCTCGTCAGGAGGTCGAGTTTCTGGGACATAGGGTGAACTCCTCCGGCATCAGCGCCCAGGCATTTAGTAATAATATGATTGTTTATTACACGGTGCAATATTTGGATTGTTGTAAATTCTTGTTTGTTTTTTTTCTTTTCTCAAATATTTAAGATTCACTGTGTATGGGTAAAGAATGTTAAAAGTTGTGTACTACTTTGCATTTCTATTTTCGCTTTTGAGATTTCCAGATTTCTCTGATTTACAGAGGGTACTAAAGGACATTTTTTAGGCAACTGATATTTTGACATATATGAAATCTACTCGTTTAGCTTTATAGAATCTAAAAAGAACTCAAGCCCTTTAAAAAACATGGTGGAAATTTGCATTTTTCCCTCACACGATACTTATAAACATCTCATTATACTAAAACATTCCGTTTCATAACTTAAATAAAAGGCCCGTATAATTATAATAATAAAGAAAAAAGAAAGAAAGGAAATGATTCTAGATCCTAAGGAAAAATAATCAAATAAATTGGTCCATAATAATTGAATGAAATATATTTGCGTTTCCGGTAAAATTTTGTATATGGGGTATATTGTAGTCCATTCTGGAAATCGCCGTCTAAATTATTACGAAATAATTCTCATACTTTTTAAAAATTCTTATAGATGTATTTCTGAATGCCATAATATTTACATATATCTTCAATTTAAGTATTTTTTGTAACTTCATAGCATCTAAAGTAATTAAAATGCGTGAGCTATACTTGTCTCTTCTTGTTATCGGTTGTAATTATTGCTTCACCAAATGAACTATAATCGTTAAACCAATAGAAGGCCAAGTTTAAGCCTGTGGTTTACCACAACCCAGTTTCCTCCTCAGCTTAATTGAGGGTGAACAAATTGTTATTATAACGATATTGTGATGCTCTTCCGATGTTCTACAATCCCTTTTAATTAAGGTTTTTTACTACTTTGTTTAGTTAATTAATTAGTATATTTATTTTATAAACAAGAAGACCCTTTAACCACTAGGTTCACTTTAAATCTGTGTTAGGTTAATTAAAATATATAACAAAGTAATTTTAAGAAAAAAAGATATACCGGTAGATGTGTATTTAGTACCCGTGGTTTATAGATGTGTTATAATTAATAGTATTGCCTTTTGCCGAGAGTTCATATAATATGGAGATAAAAACATTAAAAGAAAAGTTTTCAGGTGTAACAGATTTTGGTTATTCATTATCTTGTTTTATTGAAATTTAATTTTTACTTTTACTAACCTGTTTATGAAATATATAATATGAGAAAGTTTTGCGATCGTGAAAATTTCCACCGCAAGAAAGATGAAGCTTAATATAAATTGTTTATTATTGTTCCCGTTTTTCCAGCTCCAGCATTTTCAGCTTCGGAGGAGATGGACAAAACCCTTTTGTTTGCAAATTTTTCGTGAATATCCCAAAACCTATTATGTTTATTGAAAAAATTTATGATAGATAAAGTTAAAATATTAAAATCCTGGAGTTTATAAAACCAAAAATGTGTTTTATAAAAAATAATGTGAGGATGGTCTAAGAATATGTTTTATCGATTATGACGTTTTTTTAAAAGGGTCAACTGTAGTAGTAGTAGCTGTCATAACCTCATTTTATGCCCAAACGTGCGGTTTCGAACAGATGAGGGAGGTAAAAAAGTGGTCCTGTGCGATATCAGGTACTCGTTAAAGATCCCTGCCCTAATTAAGCCTGGATAGAAAAAAAAAAATAGGAGTCCTATAGTAGTATCGTACGATCAGGCACAGTATAATAAAGTGCCGTTAAATTAATATATAAACAGTCTTAACCGAATAAACGTTTAGTGGATTTTAGTCGGACTAGTGGTGATATTCATGTAAAAAGAATAAATTAAAGATTAAAATATGATAAAGCAAACAACGTATTTTTATATCATTACCTGGTCGAGCTATAATTTTAATAGAAAAATCTGGTGGGCGCAACACATGACTTTCACTTACCTTCTTTGTTTTTACTATCACTTACCTATATATGAAATATATAGTAAGGGAAAGTATTGCGAACGTGAAAATTTTCGAATTCCAGTTTTCGACGTAAACTCACGTTTTAGGGTCTTCTGAATCCAAATAACGAAGTCTGTGTGTGGTTACTCCCGAGCGAAAAGGAAAAATCGTACGCAACTGGTATTTAATATTTAAGGCAACTATACGCTCGAGATGTTACAGAAACTTTTTCATCAAAATCAGCTTACCATAATAGCCTCTTTACACCATGCATTTTGCACCGTTTTACGATTTTAATTAAACTCTATAAATCGATGTAAAATTTAGTGGGGTTTAATATAATGTAGTTTTCATTCTGATTGACATAGTCTAACAGGGCTTGAATGGCGTATTTTTGTATTTTATTTACTGTAAAGTACCTTTAATTTTGTACATCCTAAAAATTTAACCATATCATCATATCATCATTGACAAAAAACGGCTTACTATAAAAGTTGAACAAATTTGAATACCAAATCAAGGATAAAATAGAAAAAATATTTTGTTTTTTGAACAGTAACATAGAAGTATAATATACCATTGGAAAGAGAAATATTTTAGAAAAAACATTATCTTATACAAAAAATTGTAATAGGTAATGTTAAGTGACAAATAGAGCATAAACTTATTAATGATTAATATACGTAAGAATTTAATATAAGTATATTATTTTATCTTAATCATATGTTTACCTCAAAACTGAATACAATTTTTATTAGAATTAGCTTAAAATTGTTTTCATAAACTTTAAGTTTATGTAAAGTTCTTAAATTGATTTGAACAGCGAAGGTAAGTGAAAGTCGTGCGTTGCCCCCACCAGATATTTCTTATTTCCTTATCATATAACTTTTTCCAGAAATAAAATTATACACAGATAAGAGAATCTAATTAGGACATTCCTGGATATCTTAAAATTTTATTTGTTTCAATTAAGTATTTATTTCTAATTGACTGATGCTCAAAGTTCTAGGGACACAGCAGCCGTACAATCAGGTACAGTGACCCAGACTTGCTCATTATATAGTCGGCTATTTCTACCACATTCCTAGATAGGAAGGGGGGCTGTGCGTTCGTAGGGTCTTCTGCATCTGTTAATATACACTAGTATTTAAAGGTTGTCTATGTATATAAAATAATTTATCATATATAGATCACTGGATAAGCGTCAGGGTAGAATTCAATTAGAATGGCTAATTCTAAACTTGAAAATTAAACTCGAAGTAAATTTTATTCTTTTAGCAATTTTGTGTTGTGAATAATGGTCAATATTTATCTTAATACTTTATTTGTTTACTTCCGTTTACCCATATGTGTATATATATATAGTAAGGAAAAAATTATTGCGATCATGAAATTATTGAATTCGAATTTTCACCGAAAACACACATTTTAGGGGGACAAATGACATCCCTTCAAAATAAATTGTGTGTGTGTGTGTGTCCTTGTATGTGGTAAGTCTTGCTTAAAAAAAGGTCAATTCTATAAAACTGAAATTTAACAAGCGTATATGCCTGAGAAGTAATAGCAACATTTTCATAAAAATCGGCCGACCAAAAGAGCTTCTTGTACCTTTTTACGATTTTCTCAAAAGATAGCAATTTAGATTTCGATTTAACTCACTAAATTGATGTAAAATTTAAGGGACTTTAATACCATGTTTAATTCTGAATAATGTATGACTAGGTTTAAGTGCCGATTTTTCCTTTCTCTAAGTACCTTTAACTTTGTAGATTACAAACAATTAAGCATATCACTTTATGAGCAATGACAAAAAACTGCTAAATTAACAAGCTGAATAAATTTGATACCCAACAAAAGCAGAAAAGATCAAAAATATTTGTTTACGTAATTTGTTTTTTTCCGGACGTAAGAATATAAATGTAAATGTTTAATATACCGCTGGAAAGCTTAAATTTGAAAAAAAATATATTATACTCTTATACCAAGGTGTGGATGGTAATGCAAAGTGACCAAGGGGGCATAAACATAAGTGATTATTGCATATATCAATTTTATATTATTTAATCTAAAACATATGTTTCCAACGAACAATTTTAACTTTTTTCAATTTTACCTTAATTTAGTAGCTAGATCAGCTGATGCGCTCGATGATAACAGTCATACGTTACTTCGTCTCTCAGATTTTTGCTTTTTTCAGTAGGAATTCGCTTGAGTTCAGTCTGGAAAACATCACTAGACCTCAGGAATACTACAGCAGTGAATATTGGAGAAATTTCGGTAAGCAAAGTTATAATTTACTTTGTACAATCACGAAAAAGTGAAAGGAGGGTCACTGATCAGCTGATTGCCGCTAGCTCGGCAAGCTCGGGCTTGCTTTTATTTTCCTTATCTTTCTTTTATTTATTTTTTTCCCTTCTTATTCTTATTCCATTATATATTTATTCCTATTTATTTTTTTTAATCAATGCGATATTTTCATCAAGTGATGTCCTCGAAAGTTACAAGTAAAAGATCTAGATCTGCAGGTTCGAACTCGTCTCCCACAAAACAGAGACCTCGCCGTGATAATAATAAAAAAATGATTCCACCAGCGACTGCTTCAGCTACCTCTTTAGGATCTGAACCACAGCCTAGCACATCATCACAAGGATTATCTGAAGAATCGCCGTTTTTTACACCGAACCCATTTCAGATCCTTCAAATTGAAAAAGAAACAATGGAATCTTCTCCTATACCAAAAGAACCATCACCTCCACCAATATTTGTTAAAAATATTAAAAACTTTCAACTACTGTGTGCGCATCTAAATAAATTAACGGATCCTAACAGTTATTATTGTATAAGTAGAACCAGTGATACTAAAATATCCCCGACTACCGCCGAAACCTACAGAAAAATAGTAAAATATCTGACGGAGACCAAAGCTGATTTTCATACATATCAGTTACGCCAGGAGAGAGCTTTAAGGGTTGTAATTAGAAACCTAC
Organism: Piezodorus guildinii; assembly: GCA_023052935.1. Classification (NCBI taxonomy): domain Eukaryota; kingdom Metazoa; phylum Arthropoda; class Insecta; order Hemiptera; family Pentatomidae; genus Piezodorus; species Piezodorus guildinii. Next base: position 88,808,938 of record CM041297.1, read on the forward strand.
ACCCTTCGACACCAGCAGCAGCTATCCAAGAAGAACTGACGGAGATAGGCTATAAAGTGCGGCAAGTCACCAACGTCCTAAAAGATAAAATTCCACTGCCTCTATTCTTTGTGGACTTGGAGCCATCAGCAGGAGTCGAAAAAATTTATGACCTCAATAGATTATACTATACTAGTGTAAGAGTTGAAAAACCTTACACTAAGAAAGAAATAGTGCAGTGCCACAATTGTCAGGCATATGGTCATACTAGAAGTTATTGTCACCACATACCACGCTGTGTGAAATGCGGTGAACAACATAAGTCAGAAGAATGTACAAGACCAAGATCAACACCCGCTGTTTGTGCTCTGTGCCTCAAGGACCACCCGGCTAGCTACAAGGGATGTCAAATCTACAAGAACCTCAAAAGCAGATACCAAAAACCTCAGAATCTGGATGAAACAGCTGAACCGATCAGAAGCAGAAGACAACCTTCAAAAACAATTGATTCCAATGTTACATTTGCCCATCTACTTGGAGGTGGGAACCAGAACAAAGAGGCCGAGGCCCTGCCGGAACAACGCACACTTCAAAATCCTCAAACCGTTCCACAACCAGCTATTCCTCAAAATTTACCCAACCCTCAAAAACCTCATCCGCATCAAATTTCTCATATTCCTCCTCCATCAAATGTCTCAGACCTTACAAGTTTGATGACATCCTTCATCACTGAAATCAAATCCCTCGTTATGCCGCTAATATCACTACTTACTAATCTTGTATCAAACTTAATCCCTTCCTTAAAAAATCCTTAAATGACTTCACCTAACTCCTTATCCATTCTCCTATGGAATGCGAATGGTGTTAGAAATCATACTGACGAACTTACAGCTTTATTGCAAGACAAAAACGTTGACGTAGCACTTATTACTGAAACTAGACTAATCACTAAACAGTTCTTCAAAATACCTCAATACGTAACATACCGTACGGACCACCCAGACGGCAAAGCCCATGCCGGTACTGCTGTCATTGTGCACCAGTCCCTCTCTCATCACATACTCCCACTTCCTACCTATGATTTCCTACAAACCACTGCCATAGTAATCAAAAGTTTTTCCTGTCCGGTAACCCTTACATCAGCATATTGCCCTCCCAAACACTACATTTCCAACACCGAATTTGTATCCTTTCTAAATTCCTTAGGAAATCATTTCATTCTGGGTGCAGACTTAAATGCCAAGCATCAACAGTGGGGTTCGAGAACCACGAATTCTCGTGGGCGAAATTTGCTGTCTGCACTCAACTCCCGTCATTTCAATCTCCTACCTCCTGATTCCCCTACCTACTGGCCAACCGATCCCAACCGTAATCCTGACATCCTTGACTTCTTCATTCACAGCGGATTAGGCTCCCTCAACTTATCTCTAACTCGACTTGATGAACTATCCTCAGACCATAGTCCACTGATCCTAAAAATATCTCTCACTCCAATTCCAAAACCTATCCCACCGTCATTTATCCGAGGCCCTGTCAACTGGAACCTATTTCGCCAAATCCTGACCGATAATATTAACCTCAGAGCGACCCTCAAAACCCCAGAAGACCTTGACGATTCCGTCTACTCCTTCACCACCGCCATTCAGCAAGCTGTCTGGACTGCCTCCTCTCCTAAGCACTCCAATATAACTCCTCACCAAAACCATTTGCCTCAACACCTTACAGACCTAATCCATGCAAAACGCCGTGCCAGATCATTATGGCAGCGCACCCGACACCCAACATATCGCCGCTCCTATAACTTCTATTGTAGACAATTGAAGCAGGAGTTGGCGACCTTCCGTTCCCAGTCCTTTAATTCCTACCTCTCCTCTCTGTCAGCTAGTGACAATTCCCTGTGGAATGTCACGAAAAAGATTTTAAAATCCCATCAAGTTTCCCATCCTCTCCGGCGTGGTGATGACTCCTGGGCTGCGTCTGATGAAGACAAAGCCGAGGAATTCACCACACACCTCTCCAAAGTATTCACTCCTCATCCGGAATCCCAAAGCAATCATACCGCAGCAGTACAAGACTTCCTTTTGTCACCAATACCTCTTTCCCTACCTCCTAAAGCTATTAATCCCTCTGAGGTTAAATATCTTCTCCAGAAACTGACCCTCCGTAAATCTCCTGGACATGATCTCCTTACCCCCCAGATCCTCCGTCAACTTCCGCAGAAAGCTATTATATTCCTAACCTATATCTACAACTGCATCCTACGCACCACCTATTTTCCTCTCTTGTGGAAACATTCCACAATCATTCTCTTCCTAAAACCAGGTAAACCTTCCAGCAACACTTCATCTTACAGACCTATTAGTCTACTCCCCATCCTCTCAAAAGTCTTTGAAAAACTCCTTCTAAAACGAATCCTGCCTATATTAGAATCACAAAATCTTCCTTCCCATCAGTTTGGTTTCCGTGCTCATCATTCCACTGTTCAACAAGGACTCCGAGTTGTAGACCATATTTCCTCAGCCCTTGAATGCAAAGAGTATTGTTCTGGTGCGTTTCTGGACATAGCGCAAGCTTTTGACCGGGTATGGCACACCGGATTATTCTTCAAGCTTAAAACGCATTTACCCCAGTCTCTATACCTCATTCTACGATCCTATCTCTCAAACCGCTCCTTCCGAGTTCGCTGTGGTGTAGAATTTTCTAACTTTTATCCCATTGAGGCCGGTGTTCCTCAAGGCAGCGTCTTGGGACCCGTCCTCTACATCCTTTACGCTGCTGATATTCCTAATCATCCTGACACCTTTCTGGCAACATTTGCAGATGACACCGCCATCTTATCATCCGATTCCGATCCTGAAACAGCATCCTTAATCCTGCAAAGACACCTTTGTCTTATCGAGGACTGGTGTAATGCTTGGCGTATTAAGGTTAATGAAAGCAAATGCACCCACGTCACCTTCACCCTTCGACGCAAATCCTGTCCAATGGTTCATTTTAATTCCATACCGCTTCCTTCCTCAGACACAGTCCGGTATCTTGGCTTACTACTAGACAAAAGATTGACGTGGAACCCACATACAAGACTTAAACGAAAAGAACTCAACAGACGATTCGGACAGTTATACAGACTACTAAACAGAAAATCTAAGCTTACAGTTGACAACAAATTATTACTTTACAAGACAATACTGAAACCAATCTGGACCTACGGACTTGAACTGTGGGGGACAGCTAAACGTTCTAACATCAAACGCATTCAATCCTTTCAATCCAAAGTCCTGCGAATAATAGTAAATGCTCCTTATTATGTATCCAACTATACCTTGCACCACGACCTTAATGTTCCATTTATTTCAGACCTGATTCCATCTAAATTTTCCAAATTCCACCAGAACCTCATTCATCATCCTAATCCTCTAGCACAATCCCTATCCAGCTCCACTCATCCATACAACCCTCCTAGAAGGTTTAAACGGCAGTGGCCCCGAGACATATTGTAAACATCTATTCTGGAGTTCTGACACTGGTCAGATTCTCCTCTCATGTGCGGTGTGATTGTGGCTGTGGCGCCCTCACTTAGCTTCCGCTGGCTCTCACCAGTGATGCGGCTGAGAGGGAGGCGCTGGAATCCTTTGGGCTCTGCTTGTCCTTCCACAAGTGGGGGGACAAGCCCCGTCCGGGGTTTCCCGAGCTGATTGTAAATATTGTACATAGGTATGAATGAGACATGTTTTGTTTATTTATTTGTTAACTTCATTTATTTGTATTTATTTTGTCTATAAATTTTGTTATTGTATACGTTTATTTATTTTGATTTTATTTTATGTAATTTGACTTTTCTTTTGTTTATATTGTAAATATTGTATGAATGAGGTCCTGTAGCACTATTATTATTGTCTATTATGACAAATTGTAATATAAACGAATAAAAAAAAAAAAAAAAAAAAAAAAAAAAAAAAAAATTTAGTAGCTATTGGAGTGGCGTGGTCTAGTGGATAGAGCGCTAGTCTACTGTGCTCCGGGTCCTGGGTTCGAATCCCGGTTATGACAGAATATTATTTATTTTGTTATTTCAGCCGGAGGGGGGAGAGGGGCGATCCTGGGATATGGAGACCCTCCGGGGGCAGACCCAGCCTCTATAAAGTGGGTACCCATAAATGGGGAAAAAACCTGGCGGCTGAGCGTGATCTCGGCCGAATCACCTCATTGCACGGCCGTTGACCTAGAAAAAGTACGAATCTCTATATATACTGGGCCCAAGAGTAGAGCTACAGGTTGTTTTTTTTTTTTTTTTTTTTTTTTTTTTTTTTTTTTTTTTTTTTTTTTTTTTTTTAGTAGCTATTAAATTGATTTTAATGACCGAGGTAAGTGAAGCTTGGGTATTACCCGCACCAGAATTTTCTATATTAGGTGTAGGCCTAAAATGTTAGACCATATGTTTCCATTTGTTTTTACTTGGTAACCATTCTTAGAACGCATTTTAACTAAGGCTATTTATTAAAACTCAATTTTTAATTGTTGGTTCATTTAACGTCACTTTATGCTACAGTGGGAGTCCTAAATTTTGCCTATCCAGGTTTAATTAGAATAGGGATCTTTAACGAGCACCTGACATCGCACAGGCTCGGTGCCATCTTTATACTTCCCCTCCGAAGGACGGCATAACTAAGGATTTTTTACTAGCATAAAAAAATCCTAGGACCACCTGCGGGTTTGAACCCATGACCCTTGGCATCGAAAGCTGTTATGCTGGCCACCCTGCTACAGGTGATTCCCTCAATTTTTAAATTAAGTTAAAAGTGCTGGTTGTGTCTACATTTTAAATTGGATTGTTCATGTTAAAATTGAACGGTTTGTAAAAAGGTTGTTTGATGAAGCTAAGAGGTATCGCAGAGGAATTTTGCTTTGAAAAGAAGAGTGCTCTTCTGATAAATCTGAATTTATGATCCTTAGGGGAAAATAAAACATCTCCTAGACCGTTCCATAAATACAGGCGTGGCCTAGGCCGTGAAAACTTATAAACAGAATCTTGTTTGTTCTATTTATAGCGATAAGACGAATTCAAGGGAAAGTGCTAAAATATGTTGATTATGAGGTTTATTTTTGGACTGTGGTACTTCACCCGTGAAATTGGTGATTTAAGAATTTGAAGAATTTCAGTATGTTCTAATGATGGATTGATTTATAATTAATATTAATTAATATAATATTTTTTTAAAGTAATTTTTATTCTGTCCGTAGGAATAAAGTACTATGTGTTTCACAAGGAATGTCCGGGTATATTTAATAAAATAAAATATATTACGAAATTTGGGTTCAATTAAATATCCAAAAGCTTTGAAAAAAATTGGACATAGTTGTTTAGTAAAAACGTGGTAAAAAATAAAATGGAATTAATAACACCTTTCATTAGTCTATCAATTACTTCATTAAGTATGTCATTGTCTGTCTTAATAGGTATATTAATTAATAATTATTAAACACAACGGTGTTAATCTCAATATCTATCTTGGTTCCTTAATATGCATGTTGAGGGTTCAAAAAGCAGTGTTCTAATTTAAAACAAAACAAACCTGTACCTCTACAACTCATGAAGGGTCTTGGACTCATTGGATATTAAGATTCGTGCTGTTTCTGGGCCAAGTGTGGTGGTGTAAGGAGGTGATTAGGTTGGTCAAGCTCCGTCGCCAGGCTTGTTCCCCAATTTCGGGTACCCACGGAGGCTGGGTCTGCCACAGGATGGTCTCCATACCCTATGGTCGCCCCCGTCTAAATTAATAGAATAAATAATATTCTGCCTCAGCCGGGATTCGAATCCAGGACCCAGAGAACAATAGACTAGTGTTCTATCCACTAGATCACGCCGCTTCCCGTTCTAATTAAAAAAAAAACATATATATTTATTGTAACGTTGCGGTTAAAGAAAAAAGAAAGACATTTTTTCAACTATTTATTGTTTTGTCAATGTGTTTAACCACATTGTAGGTCATCATCATGGCTAAAAAAGAAACATAAGGGTACAACAACGTATGCGAGAAAGAACAATTAAACATGAATATAGAAAAAAATAGTATTTGGTAATATTTGATATGCTTCTAATTTAAAGGAAATAAACGTGTAAAACCTAAGAATAAAAATTGAAGCTTACTAGGAAAAGGTAACTTATTAATCACTCTCAAAATTGAATTACAAATTAATTAAGTTATTTATTTTTCTTGTACTCATCCATTTCTATTCTTCGCATATCAAATATTGTGTTTACTATTGTAATATTTTCATTTTTTTTTTCTATATTAATATTAAATTTTTCTTTATCATAATTGTTGTTATACCTTATTGTATCTTTCAGCCCTTAGTTTAGAGTTTTTTTTGTCTGTGACCGCTACACAGATTAATTTCCTTCTAGGTTTTATTAATTGCTTTGTAAATTATAATATTTATAGATATAGTTTATATAGAAATATAAGTAATTGTGAAAAATAGATTCGCGTGATCATATTGGTATTAATTAAGTGACACAATTTTTCTTTTTTTAAAAGGATTTTTTTATTTTAATCATTCGACATTATACGTTATTGTTTTTAGATTCCTTTTTGAATAAGTGAAAAGTTAGGGTGTTCTACAATAATATAAAAGTTAAAAATAATTTTAATCTATATGTAACGCAAAGGAAACAAAGTCTATTCGCCTATTCCGGAAAGAAATTGACTTATAGTTCCATATTTTTTGAGGTCTATTGTACAATACTTTACAACTGTTAGTTATTTCTTAACTATTATCAGCTGCCCATTTTATGAATGGGTTACTGTGAATATAAATTATGCATTAACAGACATTTATATAACATAATAGTTTCTTGGTATTTTCTGTGATTTTCTTATTTCGTGTATGATAATTATATGGCGTAAGTTGACACGAGAGAAGTTGTATTTTATTTTGAATTTAGCAATCTTTTGTTGACACTTATCTGTCAATCACTGGTACGCTGTTAACTAATGATGACTTCTCTTTTCTATTATTTTTTTAATAAATAAAATTCCCTCTCTGGATTAAAACATCTTCGGAACAGCAAAAACCGAATGCCAAATAAAAAAGGGAGAGAAAGATATGTTTTATAAGAAGATGGCTAGAAGTTGACCCCGACGGAAGACTGTTATTGACATCGATTAAGGTGGGAAAAAAAAGGAGACAATGAAAGGGGAATGCGCCGCCTGCAGTAGGCCATTGCACCAGCTTCTGCTGCGTCTGCGGGGGCTTCCAGGGGTAGCTGTCTCTAATGGATCTCTCGAGTCTTCCGAAATGGGTTCACGGTCACGGCTGGATCGGTCCTTTAGCAGCTTTTTTTTTTTCTTTTATCGAAACCCATTTACTAACTACGTTTAATAAACGAAAACTTTACTGTACGTCCTCTCCGGACCTTTAACCCTGGGACTGGTGCAATCGAACTCACGACGTAGTGTTGCGAAAGATGTTGGCAACTTTTTGTGGTGTAATACCAGTCAATTATCATATTTCTTCCGAATAATTGGTTAGAGAGCTGTGCGACTCAAAAGAAATCAAAAAGCCCAACCTGAAGATCAATTTAAACATTGCGTTCGTTCAAAAGAAAAAAATGTTTTATTGTTTTTTTGTTTTGTTTTTAATGAAAAATATGACCGTTTTTAAACCAAATATTTCTTTTATTATTTCTTAGAAATATAATACAATTAATATTCAAAGTACAGAATTGAGTAGAATAATGTTTATTATACATTATATACACATCATTACTTTTTTTAAACATGATTAGGGCTTAGTCTTACTAGCCCGGAGTCGGTCGTACTCTATTTCATTATTCCTAAACATAAAGAAGATAACATAATAATTACTCTTACATCCATATGCATATAATATATCAAATATATGACCAATATAAAATAAGTGATTTTAATACACTTCATAAACAGGAAGACGAATATTTATGAAAAACAAGAAAAATAAAAGTAATTAAATACATACACATACACGCACACACATACACACACGCACACACACACACACACTTATATATATATATATATATATAAATTACGTTAATTCACTTAAATAAGATATAAATAATAAATAATAAAAGTAATAGGACATAGAAACAACACGCACGATAACTAGAACAACACTGGCTTTATTTCCTTGTTTAGACCTCGATGTATACAACAGAATGTTTACAAGGTAAGTACAGGCGGGATTAAGCCCGATACCGGCTCGCCGCGGTCTCTAACTCCCCCCCACCAGTTTACGAAAATTTCCGTAAACTTACACTAAGCAGGTTAGGCGCAACATTAACCTTCATAATAGAGAGAAAGAACCAAAGCGATCGGTCATCGGGCTCTAATATGAACAAACAAAATGCTAAGCAATACATTTCGAAAAATAATAAAACAAAAAAAAAAAATGTGAAAATATAATGCACAAAAGGTAAATTCAATAAAGAAAAATATTAAGCACACAAACACACAAAAAACAACAAAACAGCATGACGAGGCACTCCAGCTCACTATGGTAATGTTAACTTGGCCATTGGGAACCTCAATTGTTCGATATGGACCGTCCTCCGCTTTTTAGGGTCCTTGACGCTTTGGATAGTGACCACGTTATGTTCGCGGATAGTGATCACCCGGAAGGGGCCCTCGTACCGCTCCAGCTCCTTTCCCCTGTTCGATACTTTCCTCCTGTATACGATCAGTCCTATTTTAATGTCACCTCTAATATCCCTTACGCCCAGATTATGCTTCGCAACCCGGCGGCATTTCTCCGACTCGATCCTCCGCCTAACTTTGTTCCACCGTTTCACCAGCAATATGCGGTTGGCTACCGCTCGATCCAATTGTTCTCTGTTTGCTACCGTCCCTGACCAATCCCTAGGGCGGTCCCGAAGGCCGAAGAGGATTTCGAATGGCGCGAATCCCGTGACAGAGTGGACAGAATGGTTATACGCCGCGACCGCCTTTGTCATTGCCGTGTCCGGCTCTAAGCCTTTGTCCATCTGATAAACACGCAAATGGTCGCTCAACGTACTATGGAGCCTTTCAATACCCCCTCTGCTCTTTGCGTGCCCCGGAGTGTTGAGGTGCCAAGCTATGTCAAGAGCCTTCGCTTCCGTGTGTATGGCGGCATTGTCGAATTCCTTACCGCCATCGGATGCTATTCGTTCTGGAATCCCATAGAATTGGAACCATGTCCGTATGGCCTGTAAAACAGCTTCCGAGGATCGCTGTTGGACAAGATACGCCATGGCGATCTTGCTGAACGTATCTAGTATCGTCACCCATTTGTACCCTCTCCAGGTGAAAGTATCAACCTGCAAATCCATCAGAGGTGCCTCCGAGGTTGGTGTCTCTTCTTGGACCGTTTGAGGAGGGTTCCGGTCATACTTTGTGGTGAGGCAGATATTACAGTTCCCAATGATTTCCTGAATCATTTTCCTCATGCCCCACCAAAAATATCTCCGCTTGAGTGCCAGGAAGGTTTCGTTGACTCCTCGATGGTTTGTTTTTCCCTGATGATACGCCACTGTCACTTCGCGCTGGCGCTCCACATCCTTCAGTAATTCGACTATCAGGGTGCAGCGGACGAACGATCTGTCCACTCCTATTTTTTCCTCTCGCCATAGTCTTTTAATCTTCTCCCATACTGTCTCGTTGCCGACATACAGGTGATGATTTTTTCCAGGCGTAGAAACATCATTAAGCGTGCGGCAAATCAGATCCTCGCCGATCCCCGGTTGCGACCAGATCGTGGTGATTTTACTTCTCCCAAATACGTCGTTTTCGAACTTGATCGGTCCCGCCATTCGGGTCTTCCAGATGATCTGCCGGCGTTTATCATTAATTATTTCCTCAATCTCTTCCATATGGGTTGCCCTTTCGTCCGCCGAGCTATCCTCTTCCGTGGCGCCTTCCCCTCGCGCTCCCTGACCGCCTTCTTCTTCTGGCGTCCAATCTCTAAGAAATCGTGGGAGGTTTCCTTCACGTACGTGACCCTTTCTTGCTTTAGGGGAATTTCATGAACTGTTTTCCCAGTTGCCCCTAACAGTTCGTCTTCTTTAAAGAAAATGTCTCCGAATTCTTCCCTTAATGCCAACCTCCATTCCTTGACCCGACTAACCGCCCCTACTCTACCTTCCCTATTAAGTACCCGGCACTTATAAGTTTTCCCTCCAATCTTAACCGACCAACGTCCCCCTTTGCTCCTAATTCGCGCTCCTACCTTTCCCAATAAATCACAACCAATAATTCCCTCATATTCACGGGGCATGCTCGCCACCACATGTACCGTCACCTGGCCCCCACGTGTTGCCCATCTCTCGAGATCTAAGCTAACTTCTCCCTCTACTTCGCACGGCCCACCCAGGGTGATCAATTTGCATGTACATACCTGTATCTGGAGTGCCTCTCCGCTGCAACACAACTTCTCCGCCGCTCGCCGACTCATGATTGTGCTACAGCTCCCGGTATCCACCAAACACTTAACTCCTTTCGTCACTCTAATTATAGGCAGACCGCCGTATTCGCTCCTTATATTGTAATTCTCGATCGTGCGGTCGCCCCTCTGCTGCCACTCTCCTCAGGTCTCTGCTCGCTCCCTCCTTTCTGCTCCTGCCGGCCGCTTTTCCTCTCTTCGCCTTCCTCCACTTCTTTCACCTCTCCTGCTTTCAAGCTCTAAATGCTCTTCCTCCGTCTCGGATGTCTCCGAACTCTCCGTAGACCCAGCCGAAGATCTGCTCCTCCTCCACATTCTCTGAGCATTTATCTCCATCGGCTCGCCTCGAGGTGATTCTCTTTGGCGAAACATGTACGGGCACTGCTTCGCAATATGCCCCTCTGTTCCACATTCGAAGCATTTTGTTCGGGGACACTGCGCCACTAGGTGTCCCGGTTTACCGCACCCGTGACATTTTCTCTCTTCTCTTCTTGGATATTTTTTTACGTTCTGGTACGTCCTCTTACTATCGTTAGCCGCCGTTCTGTACTTCCTTTCATACTCCGGCTCTCTTTTCCTCCAAATGGCAGGTTTGGTTCTGGGTCTTCTATAAGACACCCGGGTCCACCCAATTTCCTCTACCTCCATCCTCGATTCTTCATCGCGCGCACTAATGTCCATCATTTCCTGGGCGCATTCCACGAAAGGACGGTCTTTTGGGAACGGTTCCTTTCTCCCCGTCTCTCTAGCCAGCTGTACTAACAAAATGGTCGACAGAAATGCCATTCTAGGTTCCACTTCAGAGGCACTCATTATTTCTCTCATCTTCGCGGTGATATTGTTGAATCTCGTCAGCAACGCTCCTGCGTATTGTCCGCTTGACTGGCGAGGGTGCTTAACTTCCCTGAACATCTGGAAGATGTCTTCCTCCGGGGACCACCTACCGCCTCCATAAGCCTTCTTAAGCCGGTCTTTCACTACTGCCCAGGGGGTTTCTTCGTCGGCCTGAATCAAATTGAGTATATTTCTTTTTACCCGACAAACTAGATCAGCCTTGAGCGAATCCGCGTCATCTCTGTGTAGTAGACCCTCCGCCGTCTTCACCTCGATCCGTGTTATTATACGGTCGCCATTTTTTATGAAATGGTTCAGCTCACCAGTCTCTCCCGTAAACTTTTCTATATCCGACACAGCTTTCCTTAAATCTTGCGCGGTCGCTGCTTTCACCTTCAGCCATGCCAGTGTGTTTGCATGAGCTTCCGCCAGAGTATCACGTGGTAGGGGTGGTATCTCTGGTATCTGTGGTATATCTGCCGGCACTTGAAGTACTGCGGGTCGTAATACACCTTCTGCCATTTTTTTATAGAATTTTTTTTATTTTTTATTTTTTTATTATTAAATATATATATTATATTTTTAATTATTATTATTCTTTCTTGTTTTAGTTAGAAAGAATTAAAAAAAAAAAGTTAAAAACAATTTTTTTAAATAAATTATTAAGAGAGCGAAAGACGTGTGATAATAAATAAATAAATAATAGTTCCGGGTTCTCAACAAATAAATCCCGGGTTTCGGCACCAATTACGTTAATTCACTTAAATAAGATATAAATAATAAATAATAAAAGTAATAGGACATAGAAACAACACGCACGATAACTAGAACAACACTGGCTTTCTTTCCTTGTTTAGACCTCGATGTATACAACAGAATGTTTACAAGGTAAGTACAGGCGGGATTAAGCCCGATACCGGCTCGCCGCGGTCTCTAACTCCCCCCACCAGTTTACGAAAATTTCCGTAAACTTACACTAAGCAGGTTAGGCGCAACATTAACCTTCATATAGAGAGAAAGAACCAAAGCGATCGGTCATCGGGCTCATTTATATATATATATATATAAATAAATCAATTATACTTGATGCTTTTAATTAATTGTAATACATGAAGCATTTCATTGCTCAATAATTAAATTCCTTAATGAGTTCAGCTCTATATTTCCACGCTATTTTACAGTACTTAATTAATCTGAACCAATCTCTGCCATTTAAATAATCTATTAATTCGTCATTCCCTAAATAGTTTTTATTAAAACAGCATCTACGAACTTCAGATAATATTGGATATTCAACGTATACTATACTCTCATTAGCCATCTGCTAGCCAATGGCTTATACCATTCTTTGGGATGCCTGTCAAAGAATTCTTTAACCACGATTTCAACTTTCGCAGAATTATCAAAATGTTTTGACTCAATAGTTTACTACAGAACCTCACATGAGTAATCGCGAGTGTATTTTTATAAGAAATTACAGGACTTACATGGCCGGTTGCGCCATCCGAATAAGATACATGATTAGCAGTTATACTTGAGTGGTAATAAAATATACATATTTTCATGATAATATACCTTAGTAGAGAATAATATTCAAAATTATATTATTTAATCTTAAATAAATGTTACATTAAAATTCAATGAAAGAGGTGATTCACTCCAGTTTTTAAATTCCAATTTAATAAAATCAAGTTTTAATCAAAAATAAGTTTATATATATATTTAAAAAAAAATATTTATTGATATTTACAACCGTATTATACAACAATATAACCAGTAAATAGGCTAAAATAAATAGACATGAACAAAACTTGTAGGGAAACTAACCATCGGCAGCACTCTAGAAATATTTTAAACTAGAAGGTCTAGGGACAATCTTTTTTTCAGGCGAATCGGGGGATTATCAGGTATTGAAGGGAAAGAGAGGATTTGTTTGTTTATTCATTTAATATCACTTTATGCTACTATGGCTAATCGGACGATGCTACAGTAGGAGTCCTAAATTTTGCCTATCTATGTTTTATTAGGATAGGGATCTTTAACGAGTACCTGACTTCGCACAGGCTCGGGACCACCTTTTAACGTCCCCTCCGAAGGACGGCATAACTAAGGATTTTTTACTCCCATTAAAAAATCCTAGGACCACCTGCGGGTTTGAACCCGTGACCTTCGGCATAGGAGGCTGTTATGCTATCCACCCAGCTACAAGTGATGAAAGAGAGGATTGAAACTAATGTGTTAGAGTAGGAATAGAGTTTTTCATGAAGGAGAGGTATCTGGTTCTGGCCAAATCAGTAACATACGGAACATTAAGGTTGTCATGGATTAGTTTGTTCTTGACAAAGTACGGAGCGTTTAGGATTTTATAAAGGATTTTGGATTGGATTCGAGAGGAATTTGATGGTTTAGTTGAGCAGATTAAATATCTTAAATCCACATTTAACTCTGTCGGCACTTTATTTCTTCTAATTATTTATTAAGTTTTAAACTATTAATAATATTCGTACGGCTATGAAATAAGAAATAATAGCCTGGGACTATTATTTCTTATGGGGAAAAAGAGACTCGGTTATCAAAAATGGATGTGTCCCATATCTTTATTCGACAAAGGAGCCTTACAACTGCCGAGGCTTGCCATAACTGTATCAGTAAATTAATCTCTTGCGTAGAAATAGATGTTGGGTAGAGGCGGGAGGAGCCTGCTAGTTAGATTTATAAAGCTGGGTATAAATCTAAGATTGTTTATTGACCGGATGGAGGGCTATTACTCCACAGCTTGCCTTAGCGGCTATCTCACTTCATCAACCTTTCTGTTATCCAAGATTTAGGTTCATCTTTCATATTCTACGTTTCGGAATTGATTGTATCGTAAGTTATTAACATTGTATTTAATAGTTTTCAATAGGTATGCCTGGTTGAAAAAATCGTAACTGATGCAGGGGCAAATCCACATGAAATATTTGTTTCTTCATCTAATAAATAAAACAAAACAAAAAAAAAACACAAAGTATAATTTAAAATAGTATATTAAATAACTAGTACCAGTACACATAGATTACTGTAATGAGCTAGCAAGATTAATTTGTTAACCTTTATGATAACCCGTTCTACTTTCTTAGTTGGGGTTGGCAAGGCCCTTAAACCGTTTCACCTTTCCAACAAAAAATATTTTTTCTCTTCTTCTTTTGGTATTTTTAGTTATTTTAAGAGATATATGGATTTTTTATATAAAGACGGTCCCAAATTATATTTTACTTACAATAAAAACTAGACAATAGTAAATGATTTCATCCATACATTATTCACAGACAAAAATCAAAAATCAATTTAAAAAAAGTTGTTGAGTATACAAAATTCATACTTAGTTGTTAAAGAAAAGAATGTATTTCCAATTTTTTTACATAATTGTTTTTCGAATAACCCTAAAACTACTCATCCCCTGAAAAAATTCACTTAAGACTTATTTCTGTACCATAAATACAAATTTGAATCTATACCAATGTTGTAAAAGATATAAAACGAGTGTGTCCAAAAGTTAAAATATATTGCATAATTATGGGCATGCCTACTTCTACCGTAATGTTTTGTAAAATTGACTGAATAAAATTAAAATCTGGCATTAAATTTTAACACGTTATTCCTTGTAAATAATAAAACTAGTTGAATAAGTAAGTGGTTGGCCATAACGTAGTTATATTATAGGCGCTACTCTTATCGTAAAATTATACAAGAACAATTAACAAAAGAGGAAAAACTCGCGAGCAAAGCCGCGGGCTACATCTAGTTTTCTAATATTTACTTCTAATGTTTACGACTATATTTGATAGAAGAAAAAGTGAACTAAACAAAAGTGAAGGGAAAAGCAGAACTCGAGAGATTCTAGCGCTTCCATCTTAACCTTATCACTGGTATTTGGAGCCTGTAGGGGCTAGGTGAAATATATTTGTATCTTATATCTTTTGCGAATGTGATTTTTGAGTTAATTGTTTCGTATAATGAAGTGTTTCGTACATTCGTATATTTTATTTATTTAGATGTCCTGGTTATGAAGGTTTTTATGAAGAGCTTGTATCAAGAGTTTTTTTTTTTTATTCATAACTTTTATTTATTTAGAAATAATACAATCTGCCACAATCAGTATCAAGAGTTAGAGTATCTGAATTCCTCCTTTTTTTTTCGAGTAAATGTAAATTTCGTTTTTTGTTTGATTGAATAGAAACTATATGAACCATTTTAAGATAAGAAATACCCAGATGCAGTATAGTAAACTCGATAAAATATATTTTTTTAAAAGAAGAACTGGTTCATTAAATCATTCTGATGGAGGATAAGATCTTTCTTTTTTTTAATTATGTTTTTTTTCTTTATCACTCTTCTGCTGAAATACAGATTTTCCAATTCTGAAAAATACTTCATTGTTTAATTAGCTTTAAGTCAATATTAATGAAGTCGAGGTCCGTTACAAAATAAGCTGATATTAAGTCTCTTTTAAGCACCATTGTTTTTAGCAAGTATAATTTGAATATATTATTATGGAGTAATTATTTATTTTTTTCTCAGACTTAGGAAGTATTGTAATATGTATATTATATATATATATATATTTGTTCGCGCATATCATAAATTATATGAAAATGTGCTATAGAAAACATCAGCAGCAGACATGATAGGCATGGGGAAGGAAAGAGCCCAGCAGAAACCCTTCCAAGACTATAATTTAGCAGATGCGGTCTCTCTTCCAACTTCTTTTCAGTCTTCTTCTATCAGTCATTTATGCTAGCGACATATCGCTAAAAGTCCATTGGCGTGTCCGTGCAATTGCAATTAATAAGTTAATAGAGTGTTGGTATGTGTTGCTTTTGTTGTTTTTTTTACAAAGCTTTTGATAAATCCCACGGAACTCACCAAAATTAACACACGCTATAAGATTTTTGAACGTGGATAAAGCCTTTGGTTTTATTTCAATGTTTGGAAATAAATATTTATGCTTATTTTAACTTTTCGTTATTAAAATGTTTAATAACACCAAAATAAAAAATGAAAAAGGGTTGCTGTGATTTAAAAAAAAATAAAATTCTGTGTTCCGCGCGATGAACAAGTCTAAGAACAACCGTCTAGTTTTTAGTTAGCAATTCTTGAATACAGTAAAAAAAAAAAAAAAAAAAAAAAAATCTGATTGACTTCTTTAATAAACATGAATTGAATCTGCAATTAGTAAGAGATGATTTGGTTATCGACGAGTTGATATCAGGGATATATCTATGCTACCTTCCTTGATTTTATAGGTTCCCAGCCATCCAATCAGGAGCTCTTTAAACACAGAATCTCGTCAACTAGATTTTAGTCTCTTTAAGTATTCATTAGTTCTGGCATATAATAATATTTTGCCGTTCTTCAGGTCATTTTTCGTTTTCTCTGTAAATTAGGACAAGTAGATAAGCCTAGAACTTATATATTTTTCCTTATTTTCTACTTTTAATATATCTTGTTATATGTTTTTTTAAACGTTGGGCATTTACTAAAGTTGGTGACCAGCATGAAGGTTTGTGGCGCTCTAGTAAATATCATGTCATAGGTATGTCCAGTCTTGCTAATTATTTCATTAATGACTGATTTCAAAATAGTAATATATATCATTTAAAAAAAGACTTACGTACGTAGTTATTCGTTTCCCTCGTTGGCTGGTATTTTAATTTTTACTCAGCGTTCTGAACTCTTGCTTATTCTCATCTTCTTTGAAAATATGGTTGGTGATACATTCAGGCTAACCGGATTGGTTTATTTGTTAATTTAGGAATATATTCCTTTCTTACTTTATGGGTGTGATTGATGCCTTGCTTCTCATATTAATTAGTCAAGGTTTTTCCTTAGCGTTGCAAAATGTTGCTACAAGTTCAAATTTTGTTTTTTATTCCTTGTATTTTTTGTGATACTTTATTTCTGTTTGTTAGTACTCACTGAATTCGTATTTTTTTATGTTATTCCTTTTTTTTCTGTTCATATTTTTGTAAAATGGGTGTAGCTGCCCGTCAATGAATAAATAAAGTATATACCGTGACGCAAGTCGTCATGGATTAGAGTTTTTATAATTCGATCCATGTATATTTTACATAGTATCACAAAAAATACAAGGAATAAAAATCGTTTTAACATTTATATCGGTTGTTGGTATTGAGTATTCAGAGGATAATTAAAAATGACAAAACTATTGTTTCAATAGTTCAAAAATGCATAATCCTGTGTTAAAAGTCAAAGCTTTCGTGTTTATGTTTAAAAAAAAAAAAATAAACCATGCTTTTGTAGTCTATTATCTGCATACTAGAAACCTTCAATACTTTTTTTCTTATCGGTCGAATATCCAGGAACTGCCGGAACTGGAACCATACTCCTCTTTTTGCCGAAAGGTAGAGGGACTGGAAGACACCAGAGAAGGACACCGCTGGATTGGGAAGGCAGAAGATCACCCGCTAAGGAGTACGCTGCAAAAACCACTCCATTCCTTCAACGGTTGATGAACCGATTCTCCCCGACGATTATCTCTGTTTTTCCTTTTGTACATTCTCTGTATTATTCATTTGGGTCGAAGACGGACATTTTTTTCTTTTCCATTCTTCCACTGCTCCATCTGTTTTCTCCTCATACCTCTCAATCCCACAAAGAATCCGGCTTCTTTACCTTCAATCACCCATTTCTTCTGGACGCTATCAGGTGATCCTCTGTCTACGTTGGGTGGAATGTTGCCTCTTTCATGTGATTAGTCCACTTCACTACAGTGAACGTAAGAGTGATTATGTACTAAAGCACGGTACGTTTTTGTATTACAATACAATGAAGACACTGCATATCTAGTGCTTTCGAAGGAATGACCTACCTATTCAGAGTTTCCTTCATTTATTTACCAACTAAATGAAATCAATTAAACATTATTTCTTATTATTATTTTAAGAAAATGTTTTTGAAAAATCTTTATAAAAACTAATACTTCCGCCTCACTCATGATCACCTCATGGCACGAAGGGATCCACCTCGAAGTCAACTGTGTAAAGTGATCCTCACAGTAAGTCATATTTTCGAAGACTCCTCGTTACAGTAAGGAATTTGTAACATGTAGCGTACCACGTAAAGTCTCTGAGGCATTAAGCAATAATGATCAGGCCGTCGACGGTGTCATTCAATTGGTGAAGAACATTCGTTTTTATCAGCGCATTAAACACAATCAGGTTATTTTACGCACTTTTTGATATTACTCACACTTTTCATATTTACTTTTTGTTGCTAATCATTATGTTTGCAGTTCCGATTAAATCATAATGTTCATTGTTCCTATTGTTCTATTTTATTTTTATTGATTTCGTCCTTCTAGAATCGATTTTTTCCCCCTCATCATAGGTAAGTTAATCGTCTTCTGAAGATGTTTTTGGCAATAATAACCACTCACAGTTTTTGCCCTTAAAATAAAAAAAAAACAATAACAAAAATAATACTCTGGATCTCTTGTTTTCTTGATGGTTTTGTAAGGTATTCTGCTGATAAAAAAGACCTTGTAAACAAAGAAGTAAAATATTTTTAAGCTATACTCAAAATTTATAAACGTCTTATTATTAATTAACAGAACACATATGTTAATAAAGTTCGTAAGTTAAATACATATACATGATTTTTAACTTAGTTCAATCCAACGATTTATTGTAGCGATGTTAAGTGAAAAATATTAATTTTAATAAATAGTACACCTTATAGGAAAGTAATTCAAATCACAAAATGACGCCGTATAAAAATGTTATCTATTTTATTTCTTATTTTTTATTCGTTTCGATTTAGGCGTTTAACCAAGCATTTTGACCATGCGATACGACCTTTAAAAAAAAAAAAAAAACTTTTGAAGAAAAAGTGGTTTTACGAGCGGTGAGCTGTAAAGATTAGGCTTGAAGTTTCACACTTTGCAATCATCGTTAAAAAAATGATGGAAACTGTTCCGTTGGGCTATTTCAAGGATATCGGAAGATGAAATTTTTTTTATTAAATTAATAACTTCTATTTAAAAATTTTTTTTTTATTGTTTGTTTCCTGTTGGTTTGTTATAAGTATTATTGTATGAGTATTATTGCATTCTTATAAATTAGAAGTACGTTTTTAGTTGACTTGATGTTTTCGTTGCCTCACCCAAGTTACACAATCGATCACACTCGAATCAGAAAATGTAATCCTTATAAAATATTCTGTCGTCGCTTTCATGCGTCACCCTTAAATAAATAAATTGTATTTGTTTTCTGTAGAGGCCGTGCAAATGGCGTTGAGTTTTATATGTAAAAAATTCGATTGTTTACTATATATATATATATATATATATATATATATATATATATATATATATATATATATCGTAAAATTGTTGGTGTATAAAATATTTGTGGTGTATCTTTATTTCTTAAAGTGAACATACTTTTTCATTGTATATCTTCAATATATTTCGTTCGTTGATGGGATTAACATGTGAATATATGAATCTTAAAAAAAAAGAAAAGAATATTTTTATAAACCCATATTTTTTTGTGATTTTAATCCTATATCAAAATTGATAGCCATGCTGGTTTTCCTGCTAATTACTTATGCTGATTATAACGGTGAAGATTTGCATTCCAAATCTACCGCTTATCGAAGTGCGTATTGATGAAGACTTACAAATTACAACAAATTGCAAAAGATTATATCAGAATATGTAATATCAAATGAAACAACATTCTTCCTACGTAATATTTCCAGTTCATCTTATATGTAAAAAAAAAAATTAAAGAAACATTCCCTTTTACCTGAAAGCTCAATAGGACAAAATATAAAAGTATGGGATATTAATTTTCAAAAGCGAACCATCTTTATATGTCTGAAGTGGCAAATTAATTTAGCTTTGGTACAGCTTTTATTTTTTTAAAGGAAATTGTTTTGTTTTTTATTGGTATATTGAAAATAATAAATCAAAAATAAATTCAAAAATACTAATAAAAATACATTTAACACTATTTATCAACTATGCAGGCTTGAGTCGGTAACCGTCAATTTGAATTTATTTCATAAAATTTCTACAAACAAATACTGCATTAAGTTATAATATATGTATGCGAGATGAAATACTGTCGAATGTTGGAATGCCTATATAATTATTAAAAATATATAAAAAGAGAATTGACACGTTTGTTTGTTGATTTATTTAAGGTCACTTTATGCTACTATGGCTAATCGGACGAGAGAATTGACACGTTTGTAAAGATAATATTGCTGATTGGTTGATAGTTGGTTTGGATATTGTGATATGAATAAAATTTCAAGATGTTTATATATATATATATATATGTAAATTTTTATGTTTAAGGTATAAAAACAAATTTGTTTTATGAGATTTTTTTCCTTAAAATATATTCCTTAAAATGGATGTATTAACTTTTGGAAATCATTGTCTCAAATGTAAAATTTCTACGTTTCGTTTGTTGAAAAAAAAATAAAAATATATTTAAGGGAAAACAGACTGATATATTTTTTAATGTTGATATTTTTCTTTCGGAATTTCATGATTACAGGTAAAAATAATGCGGTAAGACTTAAGGCTAATTTAAATCTTACAGCTACTTTATTAAAAGTTCTGCAGATTCTTAATTGACAAAAAAGTATAAATGTCGAAGACAAACATTTTGAATGTCAGGTCGTCTAAAGCTGTTAAGGCGACTTCCCAGTGTTTCACATTTTTTCTCTCTCGTTTCCTGGTCCCTCATTGGAAATTTTCAACACAAAATGCCAAAGAACCTATGTTTCGTTTTTATTTATTCAAGTTTAATGCAAATGTGAATCAATCAGGAATCCAGGCTGTCCTTGTCTTCAAGATTTTGATGCCATCATCCTTGAATAGATTGGGCTTGTTGTACCATGTTTTTTTTTCATTTCTCATTTGTTCTTGTTATATCTGAAAAAGACCAATGTTCGGTGTATAATTTATTTATACTGTACCGTCCTAAAGTTTCTTTGTTTAGGGTATCATTAACTTTTAGTTATCCGTCCTGAGGATGAAATAAGTATCGTGCCATGTATTTTAATCAATATTTCATCTCAAAAGCTTTTGATAAAGTGTACGAATCTGAAATTTCATTTTACTTTCACTTACCTTTATATGAAATATATAGTAAGGGAAAGTATTGCGATCGTAAAAATTTTCGAATTCTAGTTTTACGGTCTCCTGAGCCCAAATGACGAAGTTCCGAAAAAAGGTCCTAAAAAAAAAAAAAAGCTCTAGTATCCCAGCCATCTACATTATGTTTATTCAGCTAGGCTAATCAAATAAAAAATCATTTATTACATATCCTTATCCGAGACCTGGATAGTTAGAGTTCTTTGATTTTAATGTAAAAATCGGGTGCGGGAAACACTCGACTTTACTTACCTCGGGTTTTTAAAATCGATTAAAGAATTTTCAAACACAGTTAGAGATAAAAATAAGTAAAATCATTAAAGAATTAATCAAATTGAATTTCTATAGAAACATATGTTTTATTAAAAAATCTTATATATTATTATATAAATTAATCAGTAAGTTTTATCGGCATTTCATCACTCTTTATTAATTTTTACAAGATTGTGTTTTCTGTAATCTTTAGCTTTCCAACGGTATACTATACATCTATATTACTGTTCTTATGTTCAAAAAAAAAAATTGCATTAAAAAAATATGTTTTCAGTTTTCTCCTTTAGTTGTTTTTTCAAATTCACACAACTTGCATATTTATCTGCTGATTATCAATGCTAACAAGATAATATGGTTATTTTTATAGAATCTACATAATTTAAGGTACTTTAGAGGAAGAAAATTTTAAATAGCCCTGTCAGATTATTTCAATCAGAATGAAACCTACATGATGTTAAAGCACATTAAATTTTACATTGATATAGAGAGTTTAATCAAAATAGTTATAGCCGTTTTTGAGAAAATCGTAAAAAGGTGCAAAATGCATGATATAAAGTGGCTCTTCTGGTTAGCCGATTTCGATTTGATGAAAGTTGCTGTAACATCTCGGGTGCATGGTTATATTAAATATGAATTTCAGTTTCATAGGACTTTTAGCTTTTGCGCTATATATTTAGGATTTCACATTTATAGGTAAGTGAAAGTAAAAATCATAGTTTATTGTCTAAGTAAAAATCAGATATAGCAATTAAAATTAAAGTGATAAGGCCAAAATTACTGAAGAACTATTCAAAGCACTACTATAAAAAAAAAGAAGATAATAATATTAATTATTTATAATACCTTAACAAAACAACTTATTAAAAGCAAGCTTTAGGTACATTATTAAATAGGTGCGCATTCCTAAGCAGCTTATATATTCATTTGATCCGCCAAAGGTGAAGACGATATGCAAGGTAATATAGATGTAGATTGCTTCCTTGAAGCCTGCGTTATTATGAGAGGTTGAAGTATGGTAATAGTTTACAGAGTAGTGCTAGTTTGTTAACTCACAGGCTAATAGTCACCTGGATATTGCTAGAATGAAAGTAATTATTGGCATTACTTCAATATCGAAAACATTAATTATGGGGCATATTTTTCAGTTTTCAACGGAAATAGACGTTTTAGGGTCCCCTGAGTCCAAATAACCAAGTCCCGCAAAAAGGTCTGTGTGTGTGTGTGTGTGTGTGTGTGTGGTAACTCCCGAGCGGAAACGAAAAGTCCTATGAAACTGAAATTTCATATTTAGAACAACTATATACCCGAGATGTTACAAAAACGTTTTCATTAAAATCGGCTAACCAGAAGAGCCACTTTATACTAAGCATATTGCACCTTTTTATGATTTTCTCAAAAACTGTTCCGACGATTTTGTTTCAACTCACTTTATCGATGTAAAATTCAATAGGCTTTAATATCATGTAGGTTTCATCCTGATTAAAATAGTCTAACAGGGCTTAAATGCCGATATTTTAAATTTCCTTCTTCTAAAGTACTTTTAATTTTGTTGATTCTATAAAAATAACTACATTATCTTGTTATCATTGATGAAAAACAGGTAAATATATAAATTGAAAGAA
Organism: Piezodorus guildinii; assembly: GCA_023052935.1. Taxonomy (NCBI): domain Eukaryota; kingdom Metazoa; phylum Arthropoda; class Insecta; order Hemiptera; family Pentatomidae; genus Piezodorus; species Piezodorus guildinii. The sequence goes on from CM041297.1 coordinate 88,832,278, forward strand.
TTCGATACCCAACTAAAGGAGAAAACAGAAAAAATATTTTTTTAATGCAATTTTTCGTTTTTGAACATAAGAGCAGTAATATACATGTAAGATATACCGTTGGAAAGCTAAAGATTTTAGAAAAAATATCATCTCATACACAAGCTTTTAAAAGTTATTGGAGAGTGATGAAAAGAAGATAAAACTTACTGATTATTTAAGATAATAATATAATTGATTTTTTAATCAAACACATGTTTCTATATAAATTCAATTTGATTAATTCCTTAATAATTTCACGTATTTTTATCTCTAACTGTATTTGAAAATTCTTTCATTGATTTTAAAAATGGAGGTAAGTGAAAGTCGTGTGTTGCCCGCACCAAATTTTTAATAAAACACATGCTTCCATAGAAATTCCATTTAACTAATTCTTTAATGATTTTACTTATTTTTATCTCTTACTGTATTTGAAAGTTCTTTAATCGATTCTAAAACCGGAGGTAAGTGAAAGTCGTGTGTTGCCGCACCAGATTTTTTTCTATATCTTTGTGGAAATACCATATGTGTACTTTCTCATATATGTAAACATAATAAATTATAAATAAATATATATGTTAAAAATATGAAAGTCGATAAGTAAGCATGTAAACTAGCAATTGTATGGTCATGGTGCTTAGTGATAAATTTTTATTTAATATTAAAAGTTAATTTTTATACATGAATGCAAACCTAGTTTTGAATTTACTTCAAATACTTGCATTAGGGTATTACGTTAGCTTTTGAATTTAGACTTAGTAATTTTTAGATATTCAAGGAAGATAAAGGGAAATATTTTTACTTTAAGTATGTGTAACTTCTCTTCTTTAAAATATTTTATTACCGATAATAATAATATTATATCATAATATTAAGTATAACAACGTTTCGAGGCCTCATTCCCAGATATATCACCTAAACATATTCCGATCAATATATCAATCCCAAATAATTGTATATAAAATCGTCATTATTCACTTTATTCTATCAACTTTACAGCATTTATTTTTTATACTAACATTACTCTCCAATCTCTTACGGTTTTCCTCATTACAGTAACCCTGCAATGGGTGCATTTATTTCTACGCGTACCATCTTGTGATACAACGCGTATTAATCTCTTGTGATTTGAAATATTTTATTTTTATATTTTAGCAAATTTTGAAGCGAACGTAATAATAATATTGTATTGTAAAAAACGCGAATACACTTGAGAAGAGTCAGCAAAAACATGTCACATATGTTTTCCTCTCCCTAAAGTAGATCTCACGTACGCTGCTCACGTAACGGAGCTCATTCGGGACTGGTATGTTTTGTTCAGCCTGAATGAACCTTCTGACCTTTGCCATGTTACTTAGGGGTACGCATTCCATATCTATAATTAATAAATACATAAAAAAGGTACTAACATTAACCTAACAAACCTTGTTCCTACATTAAGTTGCAAAAATATCTGTTTCTTACACTTAATACTTTCACTTACAATATATAGAGAGGGGAAGTATTGCGATCGTGAAAATTTTCAAATTCCAGTTTTCAACGGAAATACACGTTTTAGAGTCCCCTGAATCCAAATAATCAAGTCCCGCAAAAAGGTCTGTGTGTGTGTGTGTCTGTCTGTGTGTATGTGTGTGGTAACTCCCGGGCGGAAACGGTAAGTCCTAGAATTTCATATTTAAGACAACTATACGCCCGAGACGTGACAAAACTTATTTCATCAAAATGAGCTTACTAGAAGAGCCACTTTATACCATGCATTTTGCACCTTTTTTCGATTTTCTCGATAACGGTTCCGACGATTTTTATTAAACTGGCTATATCGATGTAGAATTTAATGGGCTTTAATATCATTTAGGTTTCATTTAGATTAAAATGGTCTGACAGAGCTTAAATGCCGATATTTTAAATTTTCTTTTTCTAAAGTACCTTTAAATTTGTTGATTCTATAAAGATGACTATATTATCTTGGTACCACTGATAAAACAACAGGTAAATATATAAATTGAATGAATTCGATTCCCAACTAAAGGAAATAACTAAAAAATATATTTTTAATGCAATTTTTTGTTTATGAACATAAGAACAGTAATATACATGTACGATATACCGTTGGATAGCTTGAGATTTTAGAAAAAATATTATCCGATACACAAGCTTTTAAAAGTTAGTAGTGAGTGATGAAAACCCGATAAAACCAAGTGATTATTTTAGATGATAATGTAATAGATTTTTTTATAAAACACATGTTTCTAAATAAATTCCATTTAATTAATTCTTTAATGGTTTCACTCATTTTTATCTCTAGCTGTATTTGAAAATTCTTTAATTGATTCTAAAAACGGAGGTAAGTGAAAGTCGTGTGTTGCCCGCACCAGATTTTTTTAAATAAATGAATGTCGAAGAATCAAAGTAACTTATCTTTGAAAACTCTTGATTGAAAGAATATAAAATAATCATTCAAAATAATGAAAAGTAAATCATAAAATTGAATAATTCTATGTAAAGTATAGTTAACTATGATTTGCCCTGATCCTAAATTAAATAATAATATTTTTAAGGCAACTAACAATTTATTTTAAGCAAATAAATATGACAGGTATGCATATATGAAAGCTTTCGTAAAATTACGACACTATTAAAGTATTGAATTAAAGTTTCTGAGAAAATTACTTTTCCATAAATAGTTTTAAAAAATCAGCATATTACATACCAATATGTTGCTATTTGTCCTGCATTTATTCTATTTATTCTTAGTGTCATGTCCGTATAGTTAATTGAAACGTTTGAATTGTTTGTTTCTTTATTCAATGAACGTCACTTTCTGCTGTTATGGCTAATCGGACGATGCTACAGTGGGATTCCTAAATTTTGTCTATCCAGATTTAATTAGGTTAGTGGTTTTTGACGAGTACCTGAGATCGCACAGGCTCGGGACCACATATTACTACGTCCCCTCCGAAGAACGGTATTACTAAGGATTTTTTACTCCCATTAAAAATGGGCCACCTGCAAGTTTGAACCCGCGACCTTGAGAATAGAAAGCTGTTATGTTAACCACTCTGCCACAGGAGACCCTAGAAACTTTGAATTGATTAACGTTAATGGTTGCTAAGATAGTTAAGCTAAGAAAGATCCTACAATTAAAAAGAATTTTATCGTTTAAAACAAACATATATATTTGGATTCAATACATAGGAAGGATCCGTTCTAGACCTACGGTTGTGGAGGGAAAAGATAGTATCGAGATAACGCTTAATTACCTGATCTTTTCCCCCTGTTTCCACTTTTCTAGTGTTGGGTTGGACCAGGATCGATCCACGGCTAATAATTTGTTTTTTTTAGATTATTAAGCTAGTCTGGATTTATATATGTCCATGAGATATTTCGAAATTAGTAAAGTCTATGTATTTCTATTTGGAAGTATTTCCCTTTATCTGTTTACTTTGAAACTGTATTCAGGATTGATCCGGTATGATGTGTACTTATAGTAACTCAGAGAATTTGAGTAGCAGATCCAACTTGGAATTTCCTTCTTGTTGTGTAATATTACAATCATTCTCATAAGTGACAATGGTAACAGTGAAGAAAGATTTTATTCACACCATATTTACAATAATAATAAAAAAGAAATAAGTACCGATAAAAAAAAGAAATAGAGGAAAACAAAAGTAAGAATACATAAATAAATCTGAAACACACGCCTACCTGGGAACGATATTTAGAATCATTGTGGGGGAGAGCCCGACTCACCCCCGCTTGTGGAGAGACAAGCAAGATCCAAGATATCCCTGCGCTTTTATCTCAATGCTGGCTGGCATTGATAACCAGTAGAGGCTGAGTTAGAGCGCTTAGGCCTTGTTTATACTGCTAGCGATTAAGAGAGTAGGAGTCACTTGAAAAGTACTTGACAGAGTTTAGCTATGAAGAGGTTTTCTACTATTCAGATTTTTGTGTCAAGCATCATGAGTTTAACTAGCATTCACCGGAATTTAGTATTCAGTGAAAATTCACCACTTTTTTCTTACGATAACTAAAAGTAAACAATTAACGATCTGTATAATAGCATAACCTTTATAATTGACTCCTATTTTATTCCTTCCTTACTAATCGCTTGCAGTATAAACACACACTAACGATTAATATAAAAGAATAAATCATAATCAAGCCATTCTGCCGTTGATCGGACCTCTAGATAAATACCCGCTGGGCTAAGCCACCTCTATTCTATGTTCTTACTGCTGTTCAATTTAAATTGATAAAGATGATACAATTTTAATATATATATATATATATATATATATATATTTATTATATTATAATTTAATTATTGTACTATAGTTTAAATACAATTACATTATAATATAATACTAGATGTTGGTCGCTACTTCGTCTGCGTCAATTTTTGTTATTATGTTTGCGATTAAGAAGTTAAAAAAAAATTTAAGTACTACTGCGTAAATATTTTTAGTTTTATATTCTTGTAGCAGAAGAACGTACTGTTTTTCTCCGCAACCCTATCTTGACAATGCGACATATAGTTGGCCGTGAGAAAAGCAGTCTTGACGTAAATCGATTCCTACGTGTTTAAATGTTTGCCTCTGTGATTTAATAATTGTTACGGCAAAAGATAAATTAATGGAAAATTGAATAATTTAAAAATTATAAGGTAAATCATTTGGAATCATTGGGATGCAAGGATAATTTTCCTCATTTTTTCACTGATTCTCCAATCCTATTGGTCGCAGCGTGTATAGCCTAATATATAATATATAGCCTAAAGTCTTCCTCGATAAATGGACTATCCGACACAAAAAGAATATTCCAATTCGAACCAGTAGTTTCTAAGATTAGCGCGTTCAAACAAACAAACAAACTTTTCTGCTTTATGATATTATTATAGATAATAATTATAATGATTGTATCTTAATATAATTATATTTATAAAATTCTTATAATATTATAATTTATAATTATATTTCTTTTCTAATTCTCCAATCTTTCTTTCTCAAAAGGTTCTTCTGTATTTCTATTTATTCTTCCATTTCTTCCACCTTTCCTCAATACGCTGGCGTGCTAAAAGGTAGTGTATTGAGCCTTCTTCTCTTCTCTAGTGTAGCACCCTTGTACCACCATCTATACCATTGCAGATGATACATCACTTCTTTCTTCTCACAGATATTGTTCTATTGCTTCTATTTCCTTACAAAATCATATATTTGACCCAGAAATGTGGTTTCAAAAATGAAAAAAATCAAAATTAATGCCTCTAAATCGAGCCATGTGAGTTTTTCTCTGCGGAAAGATACATGTCCAGCTGTGAAAATCGACAATAATGCAGTACCTTAAAAATCCTAAGTACGATACCTCGGACTATATTTGAATAAAATACTAACATGGAACATAAATATGATATTAAAGTGACAAGAACTAATTAGAAGTTACAAGCAACTTTCACATCTATTGGATCACTTAATTTACGAAACAAGCGGCTGATATTACACCACTCTACTGAAACCAATCTATACAGAATTTTGAGGTTCTGCAAAACACGTACACACAAACGACACAATCCAAAATTTTACGAAAAATTGTTCACGCACCATGGTATGTTTCAAATCACACGATACACAATGACACCCAACAGTAAATTCATACATTCACAACAAATATCACACGTTTCATTCGTCGATACTTCACCAACCAAATCAACTTGTTTCTTCCCTTTCTTCCTTCCTGTAAAGAAGACGCTTTAGTTTCCTGTAACCCCAAAGAAGATTACTTACTTCACGCGGATGGATGCGCAGAAACGCAGTTTCGAATAAAAAAAAAATAAAGTTATAATTTTATTTATAAATTTACAAATTTTACTCAAATTGAAATTAAAGAAAAATGACTGTCAAATTTTATAAATGATTTTTTCTTAAAACAAACAATAAATTAAGTAAAATTGTTTGTACTATTAAGTTTTTTCTTTTCTTTAATATAAATTGAGTTGATTAAGAATATTTTCACATATCTACTTATCTTGCCCTTTTAATAATATTAATTATTACCCATAAATTATTGTATAATAGTTTAATAACTTAGCCAAAAAAATGTTTTTGATGCAGGTGCTGAGGCTTGGAAGACAGGAGGATGCAGACTTGAGCTGTGACCAGGTTGGTTGACTCCTTTTAGTAGGATTGGCCCCTTCCTTGCTTTTAGCTTATTAGAGCTTAAATCTCATTTCTATCTCTGCCAGAGCCTTAAGTATTTTTTTATTTCTCTCAGTAACCAGGAAGAGCCGGTGCGCCAAAATTAGTTCCGCTTCGTCTCAGTTCCAGTGTCAATTTTCTGTTCTCATCAATTTTCTTGAAAGCTCTTTGCATCTCAAAGTGGGGTTCGAATAACTTTGAAACTTTAAAATTTTAATAATAAATAGAACAGCGAGGGGGAAACAAAAACTTATATTACCGCTGTTAATTATTTTAGTTCATGTAATATCTCTTGAAACATGCTTTGAGGGAATCACAAAGTCGACATTTAACCATCTCTCTTGCAAGTTTAATTATAAGGAGCATGAAAATATGTGAATTTTAATATACAGTATTGCGATAGTAAAAGTAAATGCCAATTTTCAACAGAACTACTTGTTTTAAGGTCCAAAGTATCAAAAATTGATATGTGTAGTGGTTGTGATTCAAGCTGAAAAACCAAAAGCCGTTACTGGTGTTACCTATATCAAGGATTTACCAAGTTCGCCTCACCGTAAATTTCTTTTCATTTCATGCATTCCTCAAAAAAAAAAAACGGCGTCTCGATTGGTCTTGGTTAAAAATTAACTTAAATTAGATTATAAATTAAAATATGAATATATTAATCGGAACATTCTCTTCTAATTTGTTTATATATTTATTTATCATAACATATCAAAGATGATTATTACATTACGTTTCGAGGTGCCTTATGCCTCATCTTCAGATTTTCAAATATTTTATTTATTTCCATATTGTATCTCAATATAGGTCAATTACTATTATATTATTATTCATATTAAGCTCATAGATATGAATAATAATTCTCTTAAACTCTATCTTTTCATTATCACATATTCATTGTTTCAACCTTTTGATGCTGTGCACTCGCAACTATCATGTATACTAAGTCAATCGCCTCAATGGGTTGTCAGGAATATGTGAGGTTGATAGGTTGTTGACAAGAGGGTTTATATGGGTGGGGAGTTTGTAATTAAAAGTGGTATAGCTGGTGCGAGAAAGGTCTGCCAAAAATGGGATATTAAGGTCGTTATGGTTGATTTTATTTGTGACGAAATAAGGAGCATTTCGGATTTATCCAAGGATTTTGGATTGTAAGGATTGGATACGGGAGGAATTAGATGGCTTAGTAGAGCCCCCAAGCTCGATTCCATATGTCCAGATGGGTTTGATGACAGTAATATAAATGAGGTTTTTGTAGTGAATTGGAAGTTTTGAACGTTTGTCTAGTAAGTGTTGTAGCAATCGGTATCTACGGGCAGTTTTTATATATATACATACATATATATATATATATATATATTATATATATATATATATATATATATATATTTATATATTTATTTTTTATTTTCCTGAGGTTTATGATAGATCTATTCTTATGTTCTGAAAAAATGTTATATTCAATAGTATTAAAGTGTCTAATTATAAGTGAAATGTGTGTGGTACATTGTTGGCAGAACGATATGTGTTCGACTTTTCAAACACTTGTCATCAAAACATTATGACATCTAATTGTGTAGATTAATTTTTCAGAGCTTATTTATTAGTCGTATTCGCACTCCCTAAAGGGCGATAACCCCTCTGTTTTTCATTGCTTATGTGTTCCTCGTGTACAATAGTAGGAAAATATCATTATCACTGATACTCGTGTTGATCTCATATCTCTTAGTTGACGTTAATTAATTATAAGGGGCATTCAAATTAATCATTTTCACATCTAATCTCTTTTATATAAAATAAATTTATTTAAAAAAAGTTATATTATTGCTATCATTATTTTCTATTCCTTGCCTGGTGAAACTATGTTTACATATATAGTTTTTATTAAGATTTATGTTTTCTATAGTTTTCTGTTATCGTACATTATGTACTATAGATTTGTATGAAACATTAAATAGATTGCTCTTTCATTTAAAGAACAAAAAATCAACTATAGCAGTATTATTTCTTTGACATTTAAAAATTATATTAGTTATTATTACTCGACATCAGTGTTAAGAATTAATCAATAAACAAATAAATATAAAAAATCAAGAGGTAGAAATTAATTAATGTAATAAAACATTGAATGGATGCTCAAAATTTTAAGATTTCTTTTTACTATACTTCCGTTTTTAGAAGGGCTATAAATAAGTTCAAAGAGGAATTGACCGTCAGAACCTCGTATAATTTCGTAATCAACATTTGAATTCCATGCTAGCCGCCCCTTTCTTTGTTTCGTACTAGATGGATATCCAAGCATGTTTTTACGAGGAGAGGAGAGAGATTTGAATATTAAAACAAACTGGTGGCTACGAATGATGTACGAGACCCACCTTTTAGTCCCGGCAGGGCATGTTCTGCAAAACTGTTGAAGAGGCGGAGTGTTGGGAGCTCGTAATGTGAAAAAGTCGTTCAAATTACCTGATTTAATGTTCGAATTTTTAAAAAAACTCTTGGAAAGTCGTAAGCCTAAGTAACAGCTCTCAGTCCTCATACTAAAATCAGGCTCTGGCCAAATGGAGTTGTCAAGTCTCTGTTTTGTTTTCCAATGGCAAGGCATGTAGTTATGTTACTGACAACCTTCGAAACATAAAATCAAACTCGTTCCAAAGAGACGAACTTGTCTGTCTGGTTTCGTAGGAAATGTATTGGAAAGAATGATTTGTCCAATGTAAATATTTCTAGCAGTGCGATGATCAGTTTTATAGACTTCAGATTGTATGAGAAACTTTCATACTAGGCACTGTAGGTAAAACATTTTTTTAACGTGACTATGCCATTGCTTTGCTTTATTGGTTTACGAACGTAGCCTATAACTATCTAATCTATTTTTTTTCTTACTTGAATATTGTCTACTATTTATTTATTTCAAATTAACTTGATACATATTTATTTTTTACTAATGCTGTAATATTTATTTTTATTATGATTCTTATTATTTATTTTAATTAATATTGTTATTTAATAGTACAACTAAAACCATGTCTGATTGTTTCAAAAAAATACTATTCGTTTTAAATAGGTTTTCTAAAATGATTGTATCTCGTACTTATGACGGAAATGTTTTGTATTATAAAAAAAAACAAAAAAAAACTATCTAATACATTACTAAAATGGTGTATTACCTTCACTTCCTGTGCCATTTTCTCAGTAGAATTTAAATTTTTATTTTTCCACTAGATGCTTTTTTGGGGCAAATACGTTTTTAATATAAACTCAAATGAAAAAAAAAATCAGCATATTAAAAGTGTAATATTTTAAAATGCCGTCATAAATACCAAAATGTAGTAATTCATTAAAAAACAAATTCTGTAGCTTAATCCATGTCCTGGGCTCATTACATATATAGATTCTTACTGTTTTTAGGCTAACGGTTGTGCAATGAGGTAATAAGGACCAGATCAGGCTCGGCCGCCAGTTTTTTTTATATATGGGGTATCTACTTTATGGAAGCTTGGTGTGCCCCAAGAGGCTACATAATCCAAGGTCGCCCCACGACTGAAATAACATAAAAAAAAATTCGGCCACAGCCGGAATTTGAACATAAGACCTGGATAAGAGTAGACTAATACTCCTTCCACTAGATCAAGCCGTTCCTTATGGTGATCAAATAGTTAAAGTTTTGCTGAATTTTTGAATTTTATAACATCAATGCGTATGGTCGACTATGACGCGTATTACAAAAAAACAACGCTGCAAATTATTATGCAATGGTTTTATTATTTCCAAATACCAATATCAGAATATAACTCTTTATATAGCTGTTGATAGGTAATTAAATAATATGAAAAGTAATTATTCAAAGGATAATATCATATCACTACCGCTGATTTCAAAACGCAATATCTCAGCTAGCTGTTAACAAATTTCAATGATTCTTTTTTCATTTTGTCAAGAATTTAATACTAGGTATTTATTTCTTTATTAATTAGGAGAAACGGATTTATTTTTAATCATTATTCGGATTTTACGCATCTTGAAACGTAAGCTCTAAAATTTTGAAGGGGGTGATTTTTTTTGGTCGATTACAAAGGTTCATTATTGAAAGTAATAATAATAAAACGCCTATATATGTGCGATATCTCAATTTTTTTTTTTTTTTTTTTTTTTTTTTTTTTTTTTTTTTATCGCGCTCTGCTGATTCTAAAACTATTCATACTCATCTCTTTCGTCAAAAATAACTGAGTTATAGACGTATTTATGTTTAAAATTTCAATTGTTTTCTTTTTTTTTTCTCTTTTATATAATAATTCGCGGTATTTTGGTTAAAAGACCCTTATAAATTTTTTCTATATCTTCGAATGTAACTGATTTATTGAACTAAATCGCTTTTAATCAGCGACTATTTTAAAAGTGACCAGCTGATAGTTGTTTGGATCATCGTTGCATGGACTAGTATTTTTGTAGTGAATTTCAAAAACATTGGTCCAGTAGTTTCAGAGAAATGCCGCGGACGGCGGACAAACGGATTTATTTTTATTCGTTTGTTTGTTTGTTTATTTATTTAACGTCACTTTATGCTACTATGGCTAATCGGACGATGCTACAGTGGGAGTTCTAAATTTTGCCTATCCAGGTCTTATTAGGATAGGGATCTTTAACGAGTACCTGACATCGCACAGGCTCGGGACCACCTTTTAACGTCCCCTCCGAAGGACGGCGTAACTAAGGATTTTATACTCCCATTAAAAAATCCTAGGACCACCTGCGGGTTTGAACCCGTGACCTTTAGCATGGGAGGCTGTTACGCTAGCCACCCAGCTACAAGTGATCCCTATTTTTATTCGTTCTTAGGGTTCTACGCATCTTGAAACTTTTTGAATTTTTGAAGGGGGGTAATTTTTTTTTATTTTTTCGCTCGATTACAAAGGTTCGTTATTGAAAATAATTCACCAAAAGATTCTGTCAACATGTATTTTATTTTATTTATTTTTTATTTATTTAATGTAATCTCTTTTGCGTAGTATCGCAATATCAAAACCAAAATAACAGTTCCTATCCGAAAATACCTCGCGGAGATGACCGCAACGTCGTTACAAATCTTCTCTTAATCCATGACCTTTAAAAGGATACCTGTAGGAGCGCTGGTCGGAAGGGACCTCCGGACCACAACTACAGGTCGTAATGTAGTGTTCGTATGATGATGATAGCTTCCCATTTCAGATTCTTCAACTGTCGCCATAATTTTAGAATATATTAAAGTTTTTTTATGCCGCATTTTATTTCTAGATATTCCAGTATAATATGTTACAACATAATTCGCATCCTCTTCGAGCTCCTATCTAATATCAAAGGCAATATTGTTTTAATTTACTTTAAAATATTTTTATAGGAGAAATATGTTTATTAAAAATATTAACTGCCTTTTATTTTTTCTTAAATATATTAGAAGGTCATTAACCATTTCGAAATTTACAAAGGTTCTTAGATTTTGATGTTTCCAGATTGTAGGGACTACAGCAGTTAATACCTGATATTGCCTGTCCGTTAGAACCAGACAAGCTACTGTCAGGCAGACTTTACACGGGATACACCATTTGGTCCCAAACGTTCTTTAGCACATAGTATTCCGTGTGGGGACGAAGCTTCTTCAACTGTGGTTTCGCAGAAATCAACTCACTTTTCTTTTGCCTTAAAATAATTAGATCAATTGGGTATATATATATATATATATATATATATATATATATATGGATAGACGGTACGGATTGTAGCATGAATCGGGTCCTTTTCTGTTAAGTATCTGAGTAAAATAACGACCATAATCACTGCTTTGGTAACATATCCCTCATTACTTATCCACTATTAGATACGGATTGAGAGGCTTTTTTTTAGAGGGGATTTTCTTTATTGGGAGAGAAGGTAAGAGGGTTCAACGTCCTTAGCAATGTATTAAATTTAAATTATTTCAGTAACTCTAGAATATGTAATCGTGTTTTAAATGAACCAATATTTTTCTGAAAGAGATAACTCAGAGAGTGAATAAAATTCTATAAATTTCTTCAATGAAACATGTATCTAAAGGTTTAAAGGTACGTGTGTAAGATGTTAAGGAAAAAATATTTTCACTTACCTCGGTTATTATTATAATTTTAAGAAGTTTTTAATAAAGTTAGAGTTTAAAACAGTTTAAAGAATTACATTAATTTCTGTTGGAAACGTATGTTTAATGTCAACATAAAAATTTTATTTACAACCATTACCTGGTTATGTTCTATTCGTCATTTTATATTCATCATCATCATCAATTCGGTGCTACAACTCGGTGACGAGTCCTGGCCTCCTCCACCAGCCCTCTCCAGTTATTTCTATCCTGTGCAGCCGTCATCCAGTTTCTTACTCCCAGGATATCTCTTGCATCTGCTGTCACACCATCCGTCCATCTAAGTTTCGGTCTTCCTCTTCTTCTGATGCCGTGTAGAGGTTCAGTCATAACGGCCTTAGGGATCTTCTCATCCTCCATTCTTGCCACGTGACCAGCCCACCGCAGTCTGCCAAGCTTCAAGGTCATAACGACATCATTGTCCTTAAAACCTGTATAGAGTTCATCATTGGTCCGCCTCCTCCAATGTCCATTGAGATGAACTCCTCCGAAAATTTGTCGAAGTATTTTTTTCTCGAAGACTTGTAGGTCTTGTTCAGTTCTTTTACTAATAGCCCATGTTTCTGATCCATACAACAGGACTGAGCGAACCAACGTCTTATATAGATGGAGCTTATTCGGCCTGTTTAGGAGCCGGGAGGTGAACTCTCTTCGGAGGCCAAAGTAGCACCTGTTTGCCATCAAAATTCTTCTTTTCACCTCCACTTCTGGTGCATTATCTTGCGTTACAAGAGAACCCAGATAAGTGAACTGGGCCACTTTTTCAAAGTTGAAGGGGCCAACATTGATGGTCTCACCGGGTAGGGGTTCTTCTCCTGTTGCCATGTACTTTGTTTTCCCCGCGTTTACCTCCAGTCCAAGCATTCTGGTAGCCTCCATTAGGGCCAAAAATCCTTCTTTGACAGAGTGCAACGACCGTCCTATGATGTCAACGTCATCCGCGTAAGCTAATAGCTGGATCATATGATTGTAAACGGTGCTATTTGTTTGGATACTAGCGTCCCTCACAGCTTTCTCTAGTGCCAAGTTGAACAATAGGCATGCTAACGCATCTCCTTGGCGGAGCCCTTTCCTTGAGGAAAACTCTTCCGTTCGATGCCCACCTACCTGCACTGTACACTTCACATCCCTCATGGTCATCTTTACCAGCTGTATCAATTTATCGGGGATACTGAACCCTTCCAGGGCTATGTACAGTTTTTCACGATTAATGCTGTCATAAGCCGCCTTGAAATAGACAAAGAGATGGTGGGTTTTAATTTGATGTTCATTTCCTCTCTCTAGAATTGTTCTTAGAGAGAATATTTGATCAGTAGTTGATCTTCCCCGTCTAAATCCAGCTTGGTAGGCACCAAGCTTCTGATCTGCAAATGGTAGGAGACGCTGGAATAGTATGCTAGATAGTATCTTATATCCACAGGAGAGAAGAGAGATACCTCTGTAATTCTGGCACTGAAGTTTGTCTCCTTTCTTGAAAATAGGGCATATTATTGATTTTTTCCAATCTTCAGGCAACACTTCTTTCCCCAAATGGTTAATATAAGACCTTGAAACCTCTCCAACAGCTCTCCACCTCCATATTTGAAGAGTTCAGCAGGCATGTCATCATATCGTCATTTTATATTACTTTGCACAAGTTTGTAAATAAGATAACATTTTTCTAAAATATTTAGCTTTCAACGATATATTAAAAAAAAAAAAACCTAAACGAACATGTTTGCTCTTTTCTCCTTCAGTTGACTATCAAATTCGTTGTAAAACGGCTAAATATCAAACTTGTATATATCGCCGTTTTACACCAATTTTAATAAGATGATAAATTTGATTTATTCAAATTTAAAAAATAAACGATACTTCAGAGGTGGGAAATTTAAAATATCGACATATAAGCCCTGTCAGACTATTTCTCAAAACAATTTAATTGAGTGAGATTGCAATATTTCCTAATTAGGACATTTATAGTAGAGATCAAGTACAACATTCATACAATATTTACCAAGCTATAAAATAACTGAGCCCAATGATATCAAACCTCATTAAATTATACATCGATTTTATAGAGTTAAAAATTGTTAGAGCCGTTTTTGAAAAAATCGTAAAAGGTGTAAAATAAAATGCATATTATGAAGTATCCAATATTAGTGAACCCTTTGGTGTAACATCTATGGCTTATTTTTGTCTTAAATATGAAATTTCAGTTATATATGACTTCTATTTTTCGTGCAAGAACTAAAAACACACACACACACAGGTCTTTTCGCGAGACTTGGTTATTTAGATTCAGGGGATCCTGATACTTGCATTTCCGTTAAAAACTGAAATTCAAAAACGTTCGCGATCGTAATAATTTTTCTTACTGTATGTGTAATATATAAGTAAATGAATGTAAAAACGATAGAGATTTCATTTAGAGAAGATAATGCTAATATGTAATGCACTTAAAAGCAGTAATGCACTCCCATAGTTAAAGCAGTAATAATAAAAGTTAAAAAATTATCTTATATGTATTATCTTAAATTAATTAGTTTGAATTCCACCTTCTTGATATTTTGGGCCAATATTACTATTTAAGGACTGTTTAAGAAGTGATATTATTTCAGGAATAAATTTCTATGTTAATATATTTTCCATAGTGAACTCCTTTACCACACACGGGTTCGCCTTAATCGGATAGTGAATTCTACTTGCACTGTAAAATAAATGAAGAATTTAAAAAAAAAAAAAAAAAAAAAAAAAAAATGCCAGTGTCGTCAAACATGAAATCTCGGTTGATATTTTGATTAATAATGGTTTAAATTCGAATAATGTCTTTACATGAATGAATAACTCACTTCTGTACATTGAACTCCTAAAAAAAATTATAAATATAAAAAATAAAGCAACAGGGACTGGCTCTTAGAAGACCATTACTGTCGAGGGAGTAGGCTTTGAAATTTAGTACCGGAATAAAATTGTCTACCTCAATTTAGTTTATGTTGATTACTTCGTTAAAAAATTCGCTACTGCCTTGGTATTTATATAATAAAAATTTCTTCTTTGCGTAATATTGCCTTTCAGTGAACTTCATAACATGTAAAATACACAATCTTCATGGTACATTCATTTTATATTTGTTTTCAGTATATTTAATTTTTTTTTAAATTTATATGGGACGGTATTACAAATAATTACTTTAAATAAAACAACAAAACTGTACTACTACAATCCAGTACATATAGAGATTCTTACTGTTTCTTTGCCAACGGCCGTGCAATGAGATGTTAGGCCTTGAACACACTTGGCCGCCATGTTTTTTCTCCAATTTTTGGTTACCTACTTTATAGAGTCTGGATCTGCCCCAGAAGGGTCTCCATACCCTAGGGTTTTCTCCCCTCCCCTGCCCCCGACTGAATTTACAGAATAAATAATATTCTTCCTCAGCCGAGATTCGAACCCAGGACCCGGAGTAGTTGACTATTGATCTATTCACTAGACTACGCTGTTCCACTTTAAATAAGGATAGTATTAAGGACTTAAAAATATATAATAAATAAATAACTCTCACACATACATTTGTTCATGGTTGTTTATAATTTAATATTTTTGTTCCTGTGGGTAAATCAATAAATAATACCATATTTTATTTGTCTCATACTCAATAACCGTCTTTCAGTTTTAGTTTAAATGCACATATTAAATTACAAATATAATATAATTAATACTTAAAGAAATGTACAGTAAATTCAGTAAATTATTATTTTAGATTTTTTAATAAAAAAAGGAAAATTCGTTTATATTTTTTTTTAACAAAGGAAATAATTCATAATGTAAGTAAGAATAAGAATAAGAAAAAATAATATTTTTTGAAGAATATGAAAAAAAGAAATCAAGATTAAGAGAAATTATCCTTTAAACAAAACTTAATTACTAAGTAATTATTCAAATCCCATATAAAAAAATTAATTTGTATGTGTATAAGATGCTCAACTGGGACAAAAGACAAAGTGAGGGTGAGAAAAAAATTAAGGTAGCTGAACTAAGAAATACTAAAGTTCTTGATTAATATAAGCTAATCTTTATGTAATAACTTCATGAATGTTGATAAAGAAAAAAAATGGTTTTAACTGATGAATCCAAATTATACACGTGTATGTATTTATAGAAACGTACCACGCACTAAGGATATAAATCTATCTAAAGTATTGACGACTACGCAGTAAACTGTGCAAATGTCATTAAAAACGACGAGATAGTAATTAATTTTTTTACCATGGCACCGGAGGTTCGAAGAAGACATCACTGGTGTTCGATTGACTTGTTGACGGGGACAGACGAATTACAGGGTTAATATTATTTTTTTCGACATTACGTGGGCTTAGGATCCCTACCAGGACATATCGCATCGTAAATTTTTTCTCATCAGGAAGCTGAATACATTAAAGTTTTAAATAAAGAACTCAAAATACCATGAACAGGGAAAAAAAAGGTCTTTCAACAGCAGAATTATAAAAAAAGATAAAATATGTGGCAGATGTTCCGTGTGAAAATAATTTAGAGTTGTCGACAATCCCGAGAAATATTTTGTCAGAATTCGTAAATTACTGTCAAATTATTATTTTGATTAATTTGTCTTTTTTTTCTGACACTGTTTCGGTGTAAAAAAAAAAGTTGTTTAATATATAATATTATAGTTTTTTTAGGTCATAGGATCACTTTTGTATATTCGTATTTGATAGTTCTATAAAGCTGACCGATCTATAAACCGCAGGCTTACATTCTTATGCATATTACTATTATAACTTATGTCTATCCAATAAATATCGTTTAAAAATCAAACAAGAGAGGAATGATCTATTGGTTTTAGTATATTGAGGCTAGACTCAATTTGTCTAAGAGGCTCATCGATATGTCCAAGTATTTCTTTTTGGCAGAATCTCCCTCTATTTGTACTTTAAAAATTGTCTTCAGGATTGATGCTATATATGTGTACGCATAGCAACTCAGCGAAGTTGAGCAGCAAATCCAAATCGGAATTTCTCACTTTTTTTTAAATTAATTTATTTTTTTTATTATTTTTTTTTTATAGCGAATGTAGAAAAAGGAAAACATTTTAGTGAGATATATGTAGTGCCATTTCATTTTTAGAAGTTACGCTTTTACATGTTCTCTCCAACCGCGTTAAGACCAGTGGAGGCTGAATGAGGACGCTATGATTTTTTGCCTGTATCTAAGTACTTATTTGATTTGCATTTGGATTGTATCAGATATAGCAATGGTGCAAGATTAATGGAGTGTTTTGGTCGGGAGGGTTGATGCTCCAAGTTAAATAGTTTTGAAACTTGTAGCGTAATGATAATGACTGGAATGCAACACGGTTGGACAAAACTTAATGAAAAACATGCGAGCGTGAGTATTGAAGATGCCTGCTACCTTATTGGAGCAGAAAGTAGGGAACTCAATAGCTGAGCCTTGTTTACTCAGAAGGAGATGTGCGCGATGGTTATGAAGGGCGGACCAATTAGCGTGCGAGTATAGAAGTTCAAAGCTGATTAAGTGGGAACGCCTCACAGCAGTTAACGAGGGCGCGGATTTTTACGAGCTCCGTGAAAGGCGGCTTAGGTCTTTATTAAATCTTATTAATGTCGGTTGAATAATTTATATATGGGATGATGACTTTGATTTATTTTGCGACTAGAACATTCTCTGTTTCTCATTAGCTTCAAATAAAATCAACTGTACGATAAATAATAATTTGTTTACCATAAATAATTACAATTTTTTTTTGTTGCCAAGTTTTTCAACGAAACAACTAATGTTTTAATCTGATTCTTTCTAACTAGTTCCTAGAAGATAAATATTTTTTTAAAGCATTTGTAGCTTTTTTCATTTCTTTTTACTTTCATTTACCTATATATAAAATATATAGTAAGGGAAAGTATTGCGATCGTGAAAATTTTCAAATTCCAGTTTTCAACGGAAATTCACGTTTTAGGGTCCACTGAATCATAATGACCAAGTTCCGAAAAAAAGGTCTGAGTGTGTGGTAACTCCCGGGCGAAAACGATAAGTCCTATGAAACTGAAATTTCATATTTAAGATAACTATACGTCCGAGATGTTACAGCAACCAGCTAACCAGAAGAGCCACTTTATACCATGCGTTTTCTACTTTTTTACGAATTCCTCAAAAACAGCTCTAACGATTTTGATTAAACTATATATATTGATGTAAAATTTAGTGGGCTTTAATATCATGTAAGTTTCATTCTGATTGAAATAGTCTGACATGACGTAAATGCCGATATTTCAAAATTTCTTCCTCTTAAGTATTTTGTAGCTTTCATGGAATTGCCAATATTATATGATTAGCATTGCGGGAAAAAAGGTAAATATATAAGCTGAACGAATTCGATATCCAACTAAACGAGAAAACTGCAAAAATATTTTTTTTAATGAAAATTTTTGTTTTTGAACCTAAGAACAGTAATATACTTGTATAATATACCGTAGGAATGCTAACGATTATAGAAAAAATATCATCTGATACATATTATTGTAAAAGCTAACGGAGGGTGATGAAATGCCGATAAAACAAACGTAGATAAAAATATAATAGATTATTTAATAAAACACATGTTTCCTTTTATTTATTTATTTGCTTATTGTTGTTTATTTATATACTTGTTTCTTTTGAAATCCAATTTAAATAATTCTTTAACAATTTATTTTCGTATAAATTGGTTTAAAAATTCTTGCATTGATATAAATATTGGAGGTAAGTGCAAGTCGTGTGTTGCCCGCACCAGATTTTTTACTTACAACTTGATGATTAACAGAAGTACCTCAACGCTCGATATTTCTAACGAAAATAAATTTTGTTTTTCTAATAGTCTGAGAAATATTTGTTGCTAAGGTTCACACGCATTTGTTTCGCAAAGTGATTTGTTAAATTATTGTAAGAAAAGTTAATGAGATATGAAATAATTTTCTTAATTAATATGAACTAATGAAAAAATTAATTCACGATTTTGTAATTTCAAAAAAATAATTAATTATATACTATACGGAAATCTCGTGCCTCGGTGTTTGTGGTTCTCCGAAACGGCTCAATAAATTTTTATGAAATTTATGTAGGTATATTTGGTGGGACTGAGAATCGGTGTTATTATCAATATTATTAACGGTATTATTATAATATTTCATTCAGGTGATTGAGGTGTCCCTATACAGATTTTTTTTTCACGAAAATGTTTTATATATATATATATATATATATATATATATATATATATATATATTTCTTTTGGCTTTAAAAAATACCTTCAGAAATATAGTTTTATTCGGGTTATTAATATACAATACGAAATCGATGTTTTATTTTCAGATTATCTATTATTTTTTTATATACGAAAATTATCTTATAATTTTGTTTCTAATTATGTATTTTATTTTAGTCTATGATACGAATCGTCACTTTCCTTATACATAAAGTTAAATTAAATAGCTTTATGTATAATATAACGTATTTGACTAAGTAATTAGTTGAGGTTTAATAATAATTATACATTGATTGTAGATTATATTAGAAATAATTTAGAACAAAAAATCAATCACATTGTTTTTAATTATTTTTTTATTTATCAGTTTAAATGAATACTAACTTTAATATGTTTTCCGTACAAATTGAAATAATTAGGTTTATGTGTAGCAGAAACCAGGATTATATTTCTTCTGGCTCAAATGTTCTTTCTTATCTCTATAGTCTTTAATTAAATAAAACAGTTACATTTTTTTTTTTTGTTTCAGCCTGATAAAATATATCAAATTGAAAAGAAAATTTAAAAATCTTAATAAATAATGTAATAATTAATTAAACGTCAAATACTACAATAAACTTATTATAAATATACTCATTTTAGTCAACACACTTATTATCTATTAAATATACACTTAGAAAAAAAAAATGATCCCTTCTTGCAAATACAAAGGCTATGCTCTTTGAAAAGCCATCACTACTAATTAATTTAATTCTATTAATTATTTTGTTTAGTCGGTTCATCTGTGACTGCACCCTAAATATTTTGAGTACTGTAAAACAATTAATTGTAATATTTGTAGAATAAAAAATAAAAGCATCAATTTCTAAATAATTTGTTTCTTTATAAATTATTATTGGCCTAAGCCGAGTTATAAATTATTAAATTAATTATATATAAATGTTTTAAAAATGGTATAATCCGAATATTTGGATTTTAAAATAGTGTTAAAATGAGAGAATGTTTAGGAAGAAGTATTGCTCTGTAAAAAATATATTTTATTTATTTCCACTAAAATTAATTTATTCAAAGACTCCAAAGCTCTTTTTGTACATTCTGTATACTTTATTTTAAAGGGACATGTCCTTAAATAATAAAGAATTTATTTATTATTTTTAAAATTATAATTCCATTGAAATATTAATAAATTAGTTTAAAAATAAAACATAGAGCTTATGATCAAGAAATGAGCCTTATTTTATTATTCAGGTAACATGGTCATGAAAAAGTTTTAAAAAATATATTTTTTAAAAATATATTAATTAATTGATAAACGAAGTTTTATGTTTTTATCGTATTTTATTATTATGTTTTTAAAAATAGGTAGTAAAGCCTGTGTGGTGGTACTACTCATCATATTTATTTAGCATTTTGTATAGGTTATATGACGGCACACGGGGAAGATATCAATTTATATAAAATTATTTATAGCCCGTGTGTATTATAAAAAAATAATTTATTTTGCCGCGTTTGTCGAGTAATCTACTAAACGTGAGGATAATATATTCTAAATAAAATAAATAAACGACATCATGACATGGGAGACCTGTTTCTTAAAGATAAGGTGCCATCTTTGTCCTTTCTAAGAAACTGGATCATCAAACGGATCCAATAAAAAGAAAATTCTTGGGAAAAAGATGGTCACTTTTCCTGGGAATCCTATTTATTGAGATGAATGCGTAATAGTTGTGCTATTACATATTATTAGTCATTTTATTTTAATTTAATGTTGTTTAATTCCTTACATCTTTTTAAATAAAAAAATAACCTTTATCCATAATAATAATAATAACAACATTTATTTAGGTTGGCTTGCAGGATTATTTTTAGGCAGAGAGGATAGAACGATTAAAATAAATCTTAAACCATATGTTTAGCTGTAATTTTCATTAAGGGATTTAAAAGATCTTAAGACAAGTGTTGGGTAAATAACTATAAATCATATTAATTTTATTTTTTTCTAATAGAATTCCGAAAGTTATGCTTCTTGTGTGTTTGTTTTACACGAATTGGATACTCCTCTTCACATGACCTTTCTACCTAAAGCATTCCATCCATTTGAAATATCAAACATCATCCATAGTTTACCACCCCACAAACCTTCTGGACATGAGTTAATTACATCCTACTTCTTATAACATCCTCAAAAAGCCATCCTATCCCTCACCTACATTTACAATGGTGTATTTTTTTACAGACTCCTGGAAATTATCCATAGTTAAAATGATTCCTAAACCCAAAAAGCCTCCGGAATATCCATCCTCATGTTCGATTTCTCTCATATGCATTATGACTAAAATCCCGGAAAAACTTCTGTTTAAACGCATATATCCCATCCTTAATTCCTATCACATTATCCCAGATCATCAGTTTGGATTCCCGACAACCCACTCCATTATCCAGCAATGGCATCATGTGGTAGACGTTATCTCCTCAGCATTGGAGCGCGAATTGTACTGCACGGGAGTCTTCTTCGAAGTAGAACAAGCATTGCTTTAACCCGGGATTGCTTTAAAAACTTCGCAAAGTCCTTTCCCCTATATACTTCCTCATCGTCCCATCCTACCTCACCGATAGATCCTTTAAAGTAACAATAAAGGAGCTTAACTACAAAAGACTCATCAACATGACTATAATAAGGTCGATATGGACATACGGAGTAGAGCTTTGGAGCTCTACTCTGCCATCAAATTCTTCCCGTTTCCAATTCTTACAATCCAAAATCATCCGAAAAATCCTCAATGCTCCTTATTTTGTCATGAATAAACTCATCCATATAGACCTCAATGTTCGATGTGTTGCTGAATCGCTACGTGACTAGGTACCACTCCTTTCATGACCAACTCCATTCCCACTCTAATCCACTATATTCAAACCTTGCTACCTCTACAATCCCTGATAATTCTCCGAGGTGTCTGAAAAGAGATGACCCCGAGACATTCTGGTTCTCGTCCTACTTGTGAATCATGACAGTATAATCTTGTATCACATTTACGAGATGTATTTTATTATACAGTAGTAAATATCAATAAATATATTTATAATTTTTCATGAACAAGCATACGAATAGTTTTGACATTTTTTTTTTTTTTTTTTCAAGTTTGGAAAGTGCTGTTATAAAAATATCCATGAATGAAATGAAATGAAAAGTAATTTAATTCTGGGATGAGTAGTCCCCTGAGAATAACAAGAAAAGTACAATATAAATGATAATTGTTTGATCGTTTAGGACTTCAGTTTAACAAAAAAAAAAGACGGATTTTGTGACAAAGAATAGTTATCATCTATAGATTTTAAATATTACATATGTTGGGAAGATTGGTACTTTAGGTGATGAAGAAATCGTTGATGTTTATGTGAATAATGATAAGGCTTTACGAATGGGTATAGGCAAGGAATTCAAAAATAATATAGCACAAATAACAAACAATTTTTTGAAGGAGGTGTGGGAAGGTATATATAAGTTTATGGGTTGGGATCTAGTATTTACGGAATGGACATAGGAACAAGTGATAAGCATATCAGGAATATAGGTTTCTTTGTTTCGAAAGATTGGAAGGGACAGATACGAAACAGGTATTTCCGACGGAAAGAGGGATAGAGCCACTCTAACTCGGTATACCTACTAGAAACATGGGAGCGCCTGGAAATTACACATGTGAATCTTATGAAACAATTTATCAGTCTCTTGATTCTCATATCTAACCTCTCAGACAGCTCGCCATATACTAGATAATCGTAGTCAAACTGGAGGAAAATCGGAGAAGGGACGAGTAGCATACGGGTTTTAATGTTTTTAATTCTTCATATTGTTAGAATGTTTGATTTTTGGAATTTTATAAAATCTTGAAGTTTGTAAATTATGCGTACACATCGAGAGAGCAAATTTAGGATACTTTGTTATCATTGTTTTATTGATTTTATTGATACAGGCTAACCAAAACAATGGTTATGTTTGCCGGCGTGTTTTTATCATCGTTTAAATTATTTAATATTCGTTGTTAGTTGCTTATTACCCTATCTGGACCTACGGACTTGAACTGTGGGGGACAGCCAAATGTTCTAACATCAAACGCATTCAATCCTTCCAATCAAAAGTCCTCCGAACAATAGTTAATGCTCCTTATTATGTATCCAACCATACCTTACACCGCGACCTAAATATTCCATTTATTTCAGACCTTATACCAATAAAATTCTCTAAATTCCATCAGAACCTTATCCATCACCCTAATCCCCTAGCTCAATCCTTATCCAGCTCCACACATCCTTACCATCCTCCTAGAAGGTTGAAACGGCAGTGGCCTCGAGACCTCTTATAAAATGTATATTGGAGTTCTAGCATTGGCTAGATTCTCCACTCACGTGCTGTATGCTTGTGAATTGTATATAGGTATGAGTGACTTTTGTATATATTTTTATTGATTTTGTTTTGTATATATTTATATTGTATTATTATTTTATAATTTATTGTTTTGTATATATTTATATTGTATTATTATTTTATAAATTTATTGTTTTGTATATATCGTGTGAATGCAGTATGAATGTTGTACTTTATCCCTATTAAAAATGTCCTAAATTGGACAGATTGTAAAAAAAAAAAAAAAAAAAAAAAAAAAAAAAAAAAAAAAAAAAAAAAAAAAAAAAAAAAAAAAAAAAGTTGCTTATTACAATACTATGTTCTTTATTGAAAA
The DNA here is from genome assembly GCA_023052935.1 of Piezodorus guildinii. Lineage (NCBI taxonomy): Eukaryota > Metazoa > Arthropoda > Insecta > Hemiptera > Pentatomidae > Piezodorus > Piezodorus guildinii. The sequence continues at coordinate 88,856,629 of CM041297.1, forward strand.
TCTGGCTTATAAATATTGTATTTGTGATTTCATAGGTAACTCAACCAGCTAAACATTTTTGTAACGATAATTGGTTATCTTATTGGAAACTTGAAACTGTACATTTGATCACTCTTGGAATACATCTACTAGTGCCTTGCTAGAGGTTAAGTTAGCATTTTAAATGCTGGCTTTAAAATATAGTAATTATTTTTATACTCTTATTTATCAGCTTGATAAATAAAAATTTGTTCATATATTAATTCATGGCGATTTATTTAAATTTAACAAAAATATTATTGCTATATTTCATTTCGTGACAATACGTGTATCAAATAGTAAAAGGTACTTCGAAATTGTAAATTTTTTTTTTTTTTTTGATATATCAAATTCAGCTTAATTGAAGCGGCACGGGAGGCTGCGATCGTGTGTAACAGTTGTATTGTAAACACCTACACGAAGCTATCTTCCACCAATTATAGCTTGCACAACATGGAAGCGTGTCTACCTTCTTATAGGTTCGACCTCGTTAGTGAAACACCCGTCAGGGAAAAAGTTATTTTTACGGACCTTATTTTGTTGAACTTACCAACATGTTGTGAAATTCCCTTTTCCTTCGGTATTTCTCAGTACAATCGCACATTCAAATTACTTGTTGGATTCTTATTTTATTTTTTTAGCATCTCTCATTGTCAATATTACAGATGAACAAAATCACGTATCAGAAATATTTCCAATCCACTCCCTGCTCTTGCTTGGCTAGTGATATTTTAGGTTAATAAAGTTTAAATGGTTATGATAGTTGATAATGTTTAAATGGTTCTGATAGTGTAGCTATTACTACTAGTATTTTCAGAAAACTAGTAGAGTGAAAAGAGAAACTAAATGAGCGACTGATTTTTTCTCTATTCAGTTATCCAAAAAGCGAACATTTAAGTACTGTAGTTAAAAGAAAGTTTTCGCATGTTTTAATTTATTTTTTCTGGAAGCATAATAGGGCAATTGTGTATCTAAGTGATGTAGGAAATAAATCAATAAATTATACTTGGTGGTAAGTTTGTTGAAAATGGTTTTAGATGTATGATATACTTAATTTTCAATCTCTACTTTTTCAAAAAAATATTTGTGTGCGTCACATATATTAATCATAATTTTTAATTAAATTTATTTTAACTTTCAATAGACATTCCTCCAATGTGTTTTATAAAAATGTATAGTTGTTCATCTCGCTTGGATAATAAGACTTGTTTATGCTCTTTTGTACCAGCTGGTAAACTTTGTAGATTACTTACTTATTTACAGAAAAGCTATTAAATGCGTCAAAGTTAATTTATTTCAGCGACGAAGATTACCTTTTTTTTTTTGCGACAGAATTATAAAAATAAACGGGGCCCACCCGTTAAAGGTCCATTACCCTCATTTGGAACAAAATATTGGAGAACATCAATTTATTTGGAACATTTATTGCCACAAAACGTTCTTTTTTGCTGTCTTTGACCGATTATGTCTTGATCCCGAAAGGAATTTATAGTCGCTGTTATCTTCTCAGTGGAGGTCCGGATATTGACGCTGGAGTAATGAAAATCAACTTAAGTGGTTTTATATTTGTTAGAAAATAAACATATATGCATATGTATATATATGCATATGTAAATATATATATATATATATATATATATATATATATATATATATATATATATATATTTATTTATGATACTTGTTGTGAAATCCTTTCTACTGTTGTAATTTTCAGGCCTGTAAATTAATTTTTTTTTATTATGAAATTAAAAATCGTCTGATTCATTAACTTAATTACTAAACTGTTTTTATTAATCGTATAAAATAAAATTATAATGCATTTAATTTTTTTTTAACCTATTTATTGATATTTACAACTGTATTATTATATACAACAAGTAAATGTGGTGGACATAGTAAACTGACATGAAATACATAAAGAGACGCCACCGGTAGGAGAAATCAACAATCGATAAAATCGATTGCAAACATATGTTTTCATAAAACTATGGGAAGGTTAAAAAAGTTGATATAGTTGTGTATATAATAAAGTGCTTTAGTAAAAGATCTCTCTTCATTCATAAAATACATCAACCCCCCTACACCACCCATTGGCAGCGCTCTAATAACTATTTTAAATTATAAGTATTGCAGCCGTTTTAAGTCAGCTTCGCGACTAAAAAAAAACGTGTTGGGAAAATCTTTCTAATTCTGATAATTATGCAGATATCGAAACAAAACAAAAAAACCAAAACTAACAATAAGGACATGCTTTATATATTTTGACCTTAAAACTTAATACCTTAAAAATAAAGAAAGTAGTTAAAAAAATTCACGAAAATTATTAAAACTGAGACATTTAGCGAGTTAAATTTATACAAAGGAAAGGAGCTAAAAGTCGATGAAAGAATAGAGAATAACTCGTTAAAAATACATCTTTGATTATTTTTTCATACATAGCTTAGTCACAGCCCTACTTGCTGTAATAATTTCGATCTTGAGAACATAGCACTTTTCTTTATTTAATTTTCAAAAATGGCTGTAACTGTTTCTTCGCCAAGTTTACACGGCAATATATCAAAAGGGACTGAGTGAAACTAACACAGGTTACAGATATATACGATAAAGCATGTCCTTATCATATTGTTAGTTTTTGTTTTGTGACGATATCTACAAAATTACCGGAATTAGAGAGATTTTCCTCACACATGTTTTCAGTCGCCAAGCTGACTTAAAAAGGCTGCAACACTGAAAGTGTTTGCTAGAAAAAAAAATTATCCACGGTTTTTTATTCATGAAAAAATAGAGAACTAGTTAGAAAATCATTAAAATAAAAAATGCTGATAGGCAAGGTCTGGTCGATTTCGAATGGATTGATCCATACGTGATACAAATATGACGGATTAAGATTATTTAAAAATATTTTACAACAATGTAAAAAAACATGTTTATTATATTTTAATTTTTAAAACTGATGTAAGGATGCTTGAGAATAGTCTAGGTCTGAAACGTTGGAGATGGAAAAATATAAAGTTGTAAAAATGTGGATTACAATTATTTTTTAAAAACCTTTAAAAAAAAAAAAATAAAATAAGTTGAAATCTCTTAGGTGCTCGTACTAGTAAGGATTCCTAAATATTAGCAGAACCATTTACTTTAAGTTTGTTACATGCATCTTTTAATCTCGGTACCAGTAATCATAAAAGAGATATAGCTTTCGTTTACTTTCTAGAACTGAAATAGTTTAAATAAATTTATCCGATATGTGATTTGTTTGTTATACTTGTACGGGCTCGTTTTTTATGCATGGTTTGCGTTTATAATTAATGGATCGTGTGTGTATGTTTAAATCAATTCACGACTCTTTCGTTGTACAAAATATTATGTGTCGTACGGTAGTTACCTATTGGCAACCCAAACCATCAATACGACTGTTTTTGGTTACGTGAAAATATTTGTCTCTCGAATTCTTCCTTTATGTTGTTTTGATGATCTGGTGATTGGTTGTAAACCAACCTTAGCCACAAAAACATCTTAGATGGTGGCGTTAAGCCCCGGGTTGTCGATTGTGCGGAGAAGGGAAACCGACATCAATTTCCGATGATGAGACTATAATTTTATACGGTCAGATAAATGTCATTTACAAGTGTTAAGACGAACATTTTCCGTTGATAAACACGAATATAGCCATTTTATTAAGACCTGGTTGATGGAATGCTTAAATATTTTACAAGTAATGTAATGTTTGTGACCTAGAAATTCACAGTAGATATTACTTTTTCCCCCTATGATTTAATTTGTTTTTAATGGTTTGACGCATAGCACAACATTTACTTTGTTTTGTCTTACTATGATTTAGAATAATAGTTTGGTATTTCGTCATGTTATGATTTGTGTATTTCCTTACCTAATTAGTGAATATTATAATAACAAAAAGTTTTCTAAATCATGTATTTATTATTTATCATTCATCTAGAGTTTCAAATTATAAAACTTCGATTAATTATTAATTTGTATCTATATATATGCAAATTTAAGGTCTGACCCTCCAAAAGTTTTTTTTGGTAACATCAGATACCTACCGTCGCTTACGCTCAGGATGGTGTTGAAGCTATTGTAATTTGGCGGATCCTCTGGTGTTATGTATTAAGGATACTGAGGGGAGTAAGTTCATCATTGAATAATTGTAATATCAATCAAGTGAAATAGGCAAAAGTTAAATAGGCGTTTACCTACCCCACTTGAAATTTCCCATGGGTAGCCCGCTATACCCCAAGAACTTACTAGACCCCAGCTACTAGGCTGAACTGGGCATTTCCTATACAGCCTCCCTTTGTCCGATAAGAGATCGGCAATTTCCAAAATATGGTACTATTTAAAAGAAGAGGGGAGAGAAGTGACGAGGGTGATCCATCCCCAAGGAGGCAGAGGAAGTCCAGCAAGAGAAGACTCAAGTTCCATCTACAAGATGAAAAGAGGTCGATCGGGGGTCAGAGAGCAGCTGGAAGATGAAGATTCCACCTTCGCCAGCCGACTAAGTGTTTTAAATGTATTTCTCTGTTTGTAATATTGTCTGGCAAAGTTAACTGTTATGTCCCTCAGTATTCTCAGGCATTGTGTAAATATATGGTATATGTTTACGTTAATTTAAATAGTAATGTCATTCTTTGAAACTTGTCCAATTTAATCATACTCTGCATGCCACCTACTGGGATCGGTAAACAAGATACCTTTAAGAAAGAAATCCGATGGTTTCACGAAATATAGTCTATATATTGATTAAATATATCGATTAGTCTAGTTTTTTTAAGGTACCGCTGCCTTAGAAAAGCAGCCGGTTAAAAAACATAGCACTGGGAAGGAGAAAAAATGGAAATTTTAATCAGATTATGGCTTATTAGAAATACTGAACATGTGAATAAATATTAGGATCAATACTTGTGTCTTGTATGTAATAGAATAAGCTTGTTTTGTTTGATTAAACCTACTATAGTCGGTTAAACCTACCCTCATTTGCTTTTGAAACAACATTCTCCCGAGATAAAAAAAATCTCTCTTCCCCTACCCTCTCAATAGCCCCCCAAAATAAACTCTACCTAGATCTGCCACTGTAGGATAATACAGTTGATGCGTCCGGGTTGTACCAGTTGTATTTGTTTGGATTATATTTGTATATGAGTAAAACGCATTATGCTATAGTAAAAGTTCAGAAGGTTTTTAGGATTGTGATTACTTATACCAAGAAAAAAGTACAGAACCCAAGCTTCATTAACTAGAATCTGTCTTCTCAGAACGAAATAGCTTCTGGCCATAGATCTGGCCAATTATAATTATCATTGAAAAAAATCATAATTAACACGCATTTAGAGTGGTCCCTCCGTTGTTTTCTAACTTGATATAGTTTAACTTAACAAACCTTCGATTCTTAATATTTTATTTGTTTGTTTATTAACTTTATGCTGCTGTGGCTAATCAGACGATGCTACAGTGTGAGTCCTAAATTTGCCTATACAGATTTAACGTCCTCTCCGAAGGACGGCATAACTAAGAATTATTTACTCCCATTTAAAAAGCGGGTTTGAAATCGAGATCTTTGGCATAGGAGGCTGTTATGCTAACCACCATGCTGCGATATATTGAATAGGAAGTGATAATCATAAGCCCAGAATAATATCTTATCTTCTATAAAAGTGACCTCCTGAAATTCGTCATGAAGGGTTGTGGATCGCTAGGATTAGAAATTAAAAGCAATGCTTGGGGTAGTGAGTGATGGGATAACCCAAAATCCCATGATTTCCCTTTGGAATTGGGGCTTTGGAGTATCCACACATTGAAATAATCTTTGAAATTTATATGATTTTATTTATTATAGTCATTTATTCGTATGTATTGCAATTTGTCACAATGATATTGCTAAAGGATCACATTCATACAATATTTACAATATAAACAAAAAGAAAAGTCAAATTAAATCAAATGAAACTAACCTAAATAAACGTATACAATAACAAAATTTGTAAATAAAATAAATACAAATAAATGAAGTTAACAAATAAATAAACAAAACATGTCACATTCATACGTATGTACAATATATGATTTTATTAAGGTTTTTTTCTTTCTTTTTTTCAATTATCTTTGAGTTTTACAGTATATGCAAGTTCATCTGTATGGCCAAGAATAAGGTAATAAAAAAAAAAAAAAAAAAATCAATACCGAGTTTTCACCTTACTAAACAAATGGCATAACCAACAAACGATTACACTAAGGCTATAACTTACGACTCTTAACGTAATAAGAAATATTAAAATTATAAAAACTTTTCATGATTCGCTCCCTGGCTATCCTAACTACCGCACAGTGGGGCGAGCCTGTGCATTTCCTGGACATAGAACCGATATCTGAAATTTCGAATTTTCCCATATTTTTTTGGTTGAGCTGTTCTTCTTAGTTTCTATATCATTGCTCATCATCAGTTTTTTTTTTTTAATTAAAAATTTCTACCTAAGAAATCTTACTTCCGTCAATGGAAAAAATAATAACTAATTATAATTTTTGAATAAAAATTTGTATGGATTTCGTTCGTGTTTTTTAATTTTAAATTGAATGGTACCTACTCCTCTTATTAGGAAAAGAAGGGATTGTGTTTTTTTCCCCAAAACTCCGTAATCCTTTTATACAGTTGCTCCTATCAAAAAAAGTGTCCTAAATAAAAGTTGCTGGAAATAAGGTGTGGAATCAATTTTAATTGAGATCAAACCATAGGATTCTAATTTAAAAAAAAAGAAAGAAAAGTGTCTGAAAAAATCAATATTAATATCTAAATACAGAAATCGATTCCTCGTAAAAAAATAATGTGGGTCTACGTTTAACCCTTTTTTTCAAACTTCTAACAGTCTGACCATAATACTACAATGTCCAATAATTTGGTGTTTCGCCCTACTGTATACTGGTACAAACTTTTCTATAACTGACACACTGACACAAAATCTTACAATGAGACTAAAACGTCTCCTGAGGAACTATATTAACTATATTGATTGCATCAGAAGGGATCTTTCATGTCAGGAGTACCTTCTTTGAAAGTTAGTACAATAGTTGTAGTTTTGACCACTTAAAAGGTTTCATAATAAAGTACGCGGATACGATTCTTATTAACAAATGATATACTAGATATATATAGAGTCCTCAAATTTAAGCTATTTACCTAGTTTCTATTATTTATTTTATAGCCCCTTGTTAAGTATCCTCAAATGTTATATAAACGATGTCCTTATCAGAAATAAATGAGGATGATATGGCCAGTGCCGGGAGAAGACATAATTCAGCCCCCACCAGAGCTCAAACCAGTCCAGCTATCGAATTATCTCCAGTTGCCTTGTTTAGCGACAGGGGGCAGCTGTATAACTAAAAGGTCCTGTATGGAACGTGAGGTACTGCTGGCTGCCTTGTAGCGGAGGCGCTTGTACACTCCAACTCTTCTCCAGAACACTTGTATTTTTGTTGTCTTTTTTGATAGCCTGGACTCAACACGTGGGTAACTTTAGCCTCAGTTTCTGTACTGATAGGGTATTATTTACAGCAAAGCAGTACTGCAACCTTCTCATCTGGTTTTATGTTGTTTTTTTACCAAAAATTATCTATTTAATACTTAGTCAATTATGATTAATTGTTGCTATTAATAACTAATTTTACTTTCACTTATCTATATATGAAATATATAGTAAGGGAAAGTATTGCGATCATGAAAATTTTTGAATTCCATTTTTCAACGGAAATACACGTTTTAGGGCACCTTGAGTCCAAATAACCAAGTCCCGAAGAAAGGCCTGTGTGTCCGTCTGTGGTAATTTCAGCGCGTAAACGAAAAGTCCTATGACTTCATATTAAGGACAACTATACGCCCGAGAAGTTATAAAAACTTTTTCATCAAAATTAGCTAACCAGAAGATCTACTTTAAACCATGCATTTTGTACCTTTTTATGATTTTCTCAAAAACGACTGTAACGATTTTGGTTAAACTCTATATATCGATATAAAATTTAATGGGCTTTAACATCATATACATGTAGGTTTCATTCTGACTGAAATAATTTGACAGAGTGTAGAGAAACTAGGTATAAAGAAACTAATGCCGATATTTTAAATTTCCTTTAATTTTGTAGATTTAAAAAAAAAATGGAACATTATCTTATTGGCATTGATAATTAACGATTAAAAATGCAAGTTGGGCGAATTTTATAAACAACTAAAAGAGAAAAATGCAAACATTTTATATGCATTTTTTATGTTTTTAAACACATAAAGGATAGCAATATAGATGTATAATATACCGTTGGATAGCTAAAGATTTAAATTTTTTTTAATCTAATACACGGAATTTTAATGGTTAATAGAGAGCGATGAAAAGCCAATAAAACTAACTGATTGTTGTAGATAAAAATAAAATAGATTATTTAATAAAACACATGTTTCTATTGAAATTCAAAACAATTAATTCTTTCACAATTTATTTGTATCTTTAAATGTATTTAAAAATTCTTAAATTGATTTTAACAGCTGAGCTAAGTGGAGGCGTGTGTTGCGAGTACCAGATTTTCACTAAAAATATACTAGTATGTAAATGGTTCAAATTATTTTATTATACAGCCTGCTGGTTTTTATTTTAACAAGAAAGTTGAAACAGAGATAATGTTGACGCAATGTTTCAGATTATCAAAAAACAACTATTGTTTTACCTCCTAATATTATTTTCAAGCTTTAAGCTCCGCGGAGTATTTTCTATTCATTCATTTATGACTAGTATCAAATATATAAATCAATTTTGCATATCATCGTTTTAAAACTAAATTAACCATTTCCCTAATATTGGTTTTTTATGTTTCCAAAATAGTCGATTTATCTAATTTGTTATGATTAATTTTGTGCCCAGATGCCAAAATAGTATAAGTCACTTTTTCTAGAAATGAGAATTTTTCACATTCTGGAGTGTCATTCGTTTATATTAAGAAGGTTGCAAAATGTCAAAAGTGTTCCTATTTTAGTTTTAGTACACTCTACCTTGTACAAATAAACGAACCACTTTCTAAACATTAACGAATGACAGTCCAGAGTGTGTGAAAAATTCTCATTTATCGTAATCTATTGTATTTAGTTTTTTATCTTTATATCAAGGTGGTAGGTCGAACATTGCAACTCCCATTTTTAACATAAATTATTACTCACGGAAATTTCAAGATATTTTCTCAAAAGGGGTGTTTACAATTTTAAAGACATACAATGAGTCTTCAAGAAAAGTTCTATAAGTAAACTAATAATTCCGAAATTTTTAAAATAAATTTTAATATTATACATCATTCTATGACAAACTCATTCTCACTCTAACTCACTAGTTTTTATCCTTGCTTCCTCTCCAAGTTTCTCGCTTCATATGTATATCTTTGAGAGCGTTCGTTAGTGAATAAATTATAAAATATTTCGCGGAGCTTTAACAGTTTTATAAAATTGATTGCATCACATTTACATAATATTAGGTAATAATACTATAGTTGTTTTTCGATAATCTGAAACATTGCGACAACATTACCCCCGTTTCAGTTTTCCAGTTAAAATAAAAACCAGCTGGCTATCTAATAAAATAATTTAAACTATTTATAGATTGTTCTCATCAAAACAAAACTAGGTAAAAAGGATATACTAGACCGTAATGTTAGTATACTATCTATGTTTATGTTTTATTTTTGTTAATAAGGTTGGAGGATAAGAAAAAAAAACATACTATCCATTTTGTGTTACGTCCAAGTACTACTTACAATTTAAAGTATGTTTCATATCTAAGTAAAGCTGCTTTTTTATTCTTATGAGTTTAAAATGACTCATTTTAACTTCAAACTATGCAATGCTGTGTGTGTGTGTGTGTGAGTGGCGACCCAAAAATTAAGAAAAAATATAATTATTAAATCAACAATTGAGACGTTGATTTCCAAAAGGTACTATATCCACTTTAGAGAATTTTACAGGAAACGCAAAAATCTGTCATTTATTTATTATTGGCCTAATTTACGTGATTCTTTTTTTATTAAAATCAAAAGTTGATTTATAAAGGTGTTACCAACTCATTTTTCCAAATTATTGCACTTTTCCGATGACTTTTAAACAATATTATATGGATTTAGTACTTTTTGGAACGAAACATGGTATATACTTTTGAACGAACATGGATATAGTACTTTTTGGAACGAATTAAAAGGGATATAGTACTTTTTGGAAGAATATAACGCGAGGTAAGTTGGTAACAGTCACTATAACCTTCCTGATCCAACATTACCGATAACTAACGTCATTATATCGTTAATTTTAAGTTATGTATATTTCCTTATTCTTCCTCTGAGAAACATCTTTCTTTGTTGGTTAATTACATTGATTATCTATTATTCATAAAGAAAGTGAATATTGAAAGGACAATATATCTATTTATGGCACTATAATAAGAAAGTATGTAATTATGAAGTTTGTTTTGAACTTGTATTTACTATTTGTGTGAATTTAGCAAATTTAATTATATTATTAACGACGTGTATACAATATTTAACCATAGATACTGATAAATAATAACTTTTGAGCTTTTATTTTACATAAAAAAATCGACTACTAAGTTAGATCATGCACGGATTTTCTTCACATATTTAGCAAGTTCGTGGAATGCTAATTCCAACTATTGCTGCATAAAATACCATTATTCTATTAAAATGTGAGTTTCTGAAAAATTTTAAACCAAATTTATGTTGCTGCAAGAAGAAATACTATGAAAAAACTTAATTTAATTGACAACCTAAAAGAACCAAAGCGACGCAACTAAGTTTTTTCAAATAGCCTAAAAACTGATTATTAGGTTAAAACCAGTGATCAAAATAATAGCGGTGATTCAAGACGTGCTCAATGAACCAATAAAAATGCATAAAATGATTAAAACAATAAATTAATGCTGATATATTACGCGGTTAGGTGCTTCTGCCGTTTAGTAGGAAATATAGTACCTTTTGGAAGGAAATGAAAGGAAAGGTTATATCTGTTTACATAGGATATAGTACCTTTTGGAACGAAACATGGATATAGTACCTTTTGGAATGAAATAAAATGTGGATTTAGTACCTTTTGGAATGAAATGAAATTTTTAAAGACTTTTTTAAAGGATTTTTATGTTTCTTGGATAAAATTTGATGACGGATTTATATAAAACCAAACCATTAGAATATAAATATGTGAAAATATCAACTTTGAAAAAAATGTCCTTTAGTACCTTTTGGAAATCAAGTCTCAATTACTCACCACCAACTCAATATTAAATAGATAATTTTCGGTTTAAAAAAACAGATGAGTAGGGAGCAATACTGTTTTGTTGTAAACAATATTCTATCAGTGCAAAAAATGAGGCTAAAGTTACCAAAGTGTTGATACCAGGCTATGTAATGAGGCTATCTGATCAAACTATTTACAGAATTTTCCCTTGTTTTTGAAACTTTTTGACACTGAGTGCAAAAAACTCTCATTCATAGAAAAAGGGACTCATACCATTTTGCCATCTGGCACAATTTATAATCTAAAAATTATTATTTAAAAAAAAATCAATGATTTTTTTTTGTGAGTGTAAATCGATTGAGAGGAATTTCTAGAAGTTTTACACAGAATGAGTCAGATATAGTAGCAAATTATATTTGGTTTCTACTTCCTATTGAATTAATTTTAAAATTCACGGTTAGATATTTTTATATTAACGTTATCTTGTATGTGAGAAATAGTAGGATAGAGGATAGACCGAAAGCCGAAGAGGAGGCGAAGAGGAATAAGTTCAAGGGCAAGATCTAACCAGATGAGATAGTGGGACCGGTTCTTCAAATATATATCAAGGGGACAGTATGGCAGCTCCTTCACTGTTTCATCTCTGCTTTTTTTTAGTCTGTGTCATTGTCAACCAAGGTTAGCGCTAATATACCGCTTCTGATAAATATATTGTCGCGATAAATTCATACTAACAATTGGAAGAGCTTGCTGTGATGACTCGGGCATCCCGACCGACCACCTTTATGTAATTTAATATGGTTTGTTTATGGTTCTGTTTATGTTTTTATTTCCTGTAGTAAGTATGGTATATTTTAAAAACAAATTTGGATTTACTGTTGGAAAAACAAATTAACTGGGTTCTTAATTTATTTACTATTTATTACTTGTAAAATTTGGATTAAATCCAAGCCATAACAAATAAAAAAAATCTGGTGCGGGCAACACACGACTTTCACTTACCTCCATTTTTAAAATCAATGAAAGAATTTTCAAATACAGTTAGAGATAAAAATACGTGAAATTATTAAGGAATTAATCAAATTGAATTTATGTAGAAACATGTGTTTTATTAAAAAATCTATTATATTATTATCTTAAATAATCAGTTAGTTTTATCTTCTTTTCATCATTCTCCATTAACTTCTAAAAGCTTGTGTATGAGATGATATTTTTTTCTAAAATCTTTAGCTTTCCAACGGTATATCATACATGTATATTACTGCTCTTATGTTCAAAAACGAAAAATTGCATTAAAAAAATATTTTTTCTGTTTTCTCCTTTAGTTGGGTATCGAATTTATATATTTACCTGTTTTTCATCAGCGTTAACAAGATAATCTAGTTTTTATTACAATTAAGAATAGTTTGAATGAATAATTGTATTATTAGGTTCCTTTAATTAAAATGATCCATTTCATTCAACTCATTTTATTTTCTTATTTTTTCTCCCTACGTTTCGGCTCTTTGCCATTCTCAAGGGATCTACAAAAAACATTTATTTTAAAATTAAAAGATACACAACATTATTTTTTACATTCTTATAAAGCAATTTACATACCTCTTTATATTCCATTATGCACTCTATATAATATATAAATATATATTTTGTCACAATTTAGTAAAATAAAATTAAAACTATTACAGGCTGACCAGCCCTGTCCTGGTTGTTATCATCTACTGGATTAAAGAAATGTATTCCCTCATTCTTAACTATTGATATCAAAACTAATATACACACATATATTGTTTTATTACCTCCTCCTCAGTCAAGTCTACATTTGTTTTCACAGCCAAAAACTTTTTCTTTAATCTTTAATAAATTATTACTAATAAAATTACTACACACTACACTAACACATCATCACACACACACACACACACACACACACACACACAACACACAATACATATATACATATACATAAACACATAAACAAATATATTAATATTCAATTAAAAACAAGATAATTCACTTAACCATAAAATTCCAAATATTATTCTATTATATTGTTATTTAAACTTTATTCAAGAAATTCAATTTATTTAAATTATATTACTTATTAATTTTGCTCAAAATCTCAGCATAATGATCATTTAAATTCTTTGTGTCTGTTTTGTAATTTATACTGTAGTCAATGTGTTCTGATATATATATTGCCTCTAAAATTTTTCTTCTAAAATCATTGCTTTCTTTATGTACTACCATAGTATTTTCAAAGTCAAATTGATGTTTTTTATTTATCACATGTTGTACTAAAGCAGTCTTATTACTATCTTTTTCTTTATTTTTAACATCATTTTGGTGTTGATACATCCTATCCTTCAAGAACTGCTTTGTTTCACCAATATATACTGCAGGACAATTCACACATGGTATTTTATATACCATTCCAGATTGAGAGTTTTTTTCTATTTTATCTTTTAGCTCACTATAATAATTTTTTATTTTGTTTCTTGGTTTGAAGGCAAAAGTATATTCTTCCATATCATATAATTTGAAGGATTTTTTTATTTCTTCAAAAAGTCCCCTTATATAATTGCAGCTTTGGAATTTTTGGGTTGTCTTTAATTTGTTTATTTTTTCACCATTGCTATTATTTTTATTTTTAGACGACACACACACACACACACACACACACAGACCTTTTTGCGGGACTTGGTTATTTGGACTCAGGAGACCCTAAAACGTGTATTTCCGTTGAAAACTGGAATTCGAAAATTTTCACGATCGCAATACTTCCCCTTACTATATATAGTAAGTGAAAGTAAAAAAGCAATCGAGGTAACTTTTTTTTTTCAATTAAGTTATATTTTGTATGGAGTAAATTTGGACAAATATATGAACTTTGAAATTGTAATGTTTTTTCTTTTATTAAGTTGTTGGCATAATTATATTACTACTAGATACAACCCTCGGCTTCATTGGCTAATATTTTATTCAATTAGTATTTTTTTTTTCAATTAAGTCATGTTTTGCAACAAATAATGTGGAAAAATATATAAATTTTTTTAATTGTGATGCACTTTCTTCCATATTGTGTTCCTAATAGTGATTACGACTAGCTGTAACCCGTGCCTTCACACGCTAATGTTTGACTTTGTGTTGATTCACATATACTCGTATATGTATTTGCTTTTATGATAAGAGTAACTATATTAAATATAACGTATCTATCAGTCAATTATGTACTCATTCAAGTATTATGTACAATAAATAAAGTTATAATTTATTGCCATATCCTATTATTATTTATTCAAATTTACTATAACATTCTAATTGAAGTAGGCATACTCATAATTACTTAATATGTTTTAGCATTTAAACACAATCTTTGTATATTATTACAACTCGTTTGAAACTTGAATGTGGATTAATCCGCATTCACGGGTGGAGCTTTTCATCTAAAAGTGTTGTTTTTAGGTTATAGAAATTCGTTCTTGAACGTTCTAGAAACGAAATGTTTTAAAACCGCTTTAAAGGAACGAATTTTCCCAAACCCAGTCCTGTTGATCTAGGTGGTAAGGGAAACCTCCACTAAATATTTCAGCTTCATATGTGTAAATATTTCTTCTTTTGTAAATATTTGACCGTAACATAATATAAGGAAGAGATAGTTCGGGTGGCGGTATAAAAAAAAAAAAAAAAAAAAAAAAAAAAAAAAAAAAAAAAAAAAAAATATTCACTTCACCAATTTTTATTTTTTTTTTTTTACCGTCAATCGAACCATCTCTTCCTTCAAATTTTTTTATAAAATATATAGTTATTACAATTCATAGATATATTAATTAATTCAATTAAATATTCACAATGATAAAATGACTTGGAAGAAAATTGCGGAAATCTCTTTTTACTGGACATTACTTTTTTCTATGTTTTAAATATTTAGCATAGGAACGAAAGCTACTTCAGCAAAAAAAAAAAAAAAAAAAACGAAGTTTTTTTCTAAATCTTAGTCTACGTGATAAGCGAAATTGTTATGGTTGATATAAGTATTAAAGGTAATAAAAACCTGTGCAGAGGCTCGTATTGTTGCATGGCCAACGGCCGTGCAATTTGGTGATTAGGCTAAGATCACAGCTGTCAGGTTTTTATCTAGTTTTTGGGTAACCACTTTATAGGAGGGTCTCCATACCCCTCGGCTAAAATAACATAATTGATAATATTCTGCCACTGTTGAAATTCGAATCCATGACCCGGAGGATAGTAAACTCGTGCTCAATCCTCTAGATCACGCCACTCCTTTACGATGAAATTAAAGGCAATAATAATAACAGGCTTACCGAGTCCGAAGGTTTGATGCTGATTCCACCAAATACTGGCCTGGCTACACAGGTTCGTCAAATGATCACCGTTCAAACCCAAGCCACCAAGATCAGCCTTAACACAATCCCCCATCGACCTACCTTTCGAACGCCTACCAATCGGTTCAGCGAATACCAACTTTCTCGGAATCCGTTCCTCACTGAGCCCTACAACTTTACACGCCCATTTGAGTCTCCGCGATCTTGACCTATCAACTCAATTATATTCACCGGGTACAAGATCCGCGATTCTCCGTTGTGCTTCCTTCTAAACTCCCCAGTGCCCTCATCTCTCTTTGGACCAACTATTTTACGCAGTATTTTATTTTCGAAAACCTTAGGACGTTGTCCATCCTTCAAAGTAAGCGGCCACGTTTCACAACCGTAAAAGACCGTTGGAAGAATAATAGTTTTATAAATTCTAACCATTAAGTTTTTAGACAGAAGCCGCGAGCAAAGTAATTCCGCAACGGAATAATAATACGCATTTTCCGCCTTTAACCGGGACTTTATTTCCTCTTGATTTTCTAGATTAAGGCAATAATTTTGGAAACGTATGTGTTTTGGTCTATTTAGAACAAATTATGAATTTATTTATTAAGAACAAACAAACAAATGAATATAAATAGATGGTTCCACCCAAGATCCCTAGAACAACTAAAATAACGGAAAACAACTAATCTGTTTTTGCCAGACTAGTTGGGTTCCGTTACTTTGGAGACGCTAGGCTTTTTTTTGGATCTTCCTATTCACATTCAAGGTAACTATGTATAACATATCTACCTAAATGTATATAACAAACATTAAGAGGGAATATAATATTATATTATATTATATACAATATCCGAGAGTAGAGATTAATTTTTATTTAAATCAGAAGAAAACCAATTCAACTTATCAGTACTTGGAACATTAATTACCGGAGGACAGGTAGTGTAATGCAAATTGGTACATTCCCTGAGGGGAAAAAGCACATGAATTCTGCCTCGGCTGGTAATAGCCTCGGGTTGGTTTGGGAAGGGGGAGTTTGACAAGTTCGGATTACCACTTTTTTCTTCTTTTTTTTTTTCACAGTTAAAACAGTGGCTATAAATTACAGCGTGTGAGCTGAGTTTTATTTGTTCGAATTTATCAAGCCATCGTTCACGTTTAGCTGTTGACTCAAATTGTGGATGTAAATCAGAGGGGGAAGTGTTAAAATGATTTATTTCAATACAATCACTACATAGATTTGCAAAGGAAATTAAAATATTTAATAAAAAGTTTATTTATGCTTGCATCTTTTACACTGTCAAGTAATATTTTATCGTACAAGGAAGTTAATTTGTCGCCAACTTTCCCAAGGTAGCAAAGTCTGGGCAGTGTATTATTGAATGAGGATAGTATTTTAGTGCCAAGATATGTTGCGACATTGAACTATCACAAGCCAGTGTTCACTGACATTATTAGTTGGCAGATAGTGCAGTCTGTTTTCTCTGCTGATATTTTGATCAGTTGGTTATTCTGTGAGTTGTCTCTACTGCTATTCTCAAAGTGAATTTATAGTGGATAAATTTTCAGTAATTAGGTAAGTTTTGAGCACAAACGTTTGTATTTTTTATTGAAAACTACCTGTAACCCGTGACTTCGCTTGTGAATATTTAATTTGTGTTAATTTGTATAATGATATTATAGTAATAGTAACTGTAATATATATAACCTCGTCATGAGTGAATCAGTAAATCTATTAACTATTTTTAAGAACAATGAAAGAAGTGTGGTTATTTTATGGCTTTTCTTGTTTTATTCCATGGAGTTTACAATATCTCTCTAGCTTAAGTGAAGTAGGCATACCCACAATACATTTTAAATTTTATGAGAAAATAATCGTTCATTGTTACACTATTGTACAATACCTCGTCATAAAAAATCAGGATTTTTAGGTTTTAGATTCTCTTGTGTTCTGTTAGAAAAACGTTTTTTAGCGGCTTAAAATTATTCTAAAAAAAATCAATAACAATTGAATGTGTTTCCAAGTGAACCTTAACACGAAACATGGATAGGAAGGCCAATCTTGTAATATATTTGTTATACATATTGTATCCTTGCTAATACTGGTTTGATAATTTGTATTGGTAAGACGATTTTACTTTAATGTGGTTACATACAATATGGAATACAATTGGATTATCTTTTAAATGAATAATTATATTTTTTCAGGAGATGTATAGTTTTTGAGTTATATGTAAAATAATTATTTTAAAGTTTTTAGAATTTTTTTCAAATGAAAGAAGGATTTCACTACTTTACCTCAAAAGAAACAAAACAATACACACACACACCCACACAGATGGTATATATATATATATATATATATGGGTCAATCCATTTGAAATCGTCCAATTTTCATTCATTTTGCCACTCACAATTTTTGATTTTCCTGATTTTTTAACCAGTTATTCTCTATCCTTTTCTGAATATAAAACCATAAATAAAAAAAATTTCGGTCACTACTTTAGTATTGCAACCGTTTTAAGTCAGCTCCGCCGGCAACAACATGTGATGGAAAATCGTTCTAATTCCTGTAATTTTTACTTTCACTTACTATATATAGTAAGTGGAAGTATTGCGATCGTGAAAATTTTCGAATTCCAGTTTTCAACGGAAATACACGTTTTAGGGTCCCCTGAGTCCAAATAACCAAGTCCCGCAAAAAGGTCTGGGGTGTGTGTGTGTTTTTTTTTTTTTTTTTTTTTTTTTTTTTTTTTTTTTTTTTTTTTTTTTTTTTTTTTTTGTCGGTTAGGGGAAAAATCTTTCATCAGACGAAGTGCAACTGTCAGGCTACACAACAGTGTGAGATTCCTACTCACTAAAAAACCACCTCCCAATTCGTCTTTACCACCCCACGGAACCGCTGTCAAGCATTACTTCATGGGGGGGCAGAAGGGCTAAATGCCAGCTACTTTACTGGACATCTGATTTAAGCTAGGCCGATGCACCGCCTCTCCTTTCTTGCTCCTGTACTCTGAGTTTTCTGCAGATTTGTGCTGCATAATCAGCTGCAGCGCTCCAACTCTCCTGACTAGCCATCATCAAGGAGACTAAATTTTCGGGTGATGCTTTTGTACTAAATTTAGCGTCTATCTCCGATCTTTCTCGAACGAATCCCGAACAAGAGAAGAATGCATGTTCCACTGTTTCTTCTATGGGATCACAAAATGGGCACAATGAACTTTCCTCTATTTTGAAACGGGCTAAGTACGCTCTGAAGCAACCATGCCCAGTAAGCAGCTGAGTGAGATAGTAATCTACATCTCCATGTTTCCGGGATAACCATGTCGATATGTCGGGAATTAGACGGTAGGTCCATCTTCCAGAAGATGAAGCGTTCCAGCGTCTCTGCCATATATCAAGTGTATGAACTCTCTCTTGTTTTGCTAAAGAAGCCCAGTGAGCATCCTTCTCTTCTTGTTTTCTTCGGTAGATCCTTCTACGTTCATCTGCCAAAAGATCAATCGGAGGCATGTCTGCGATGACGCATACAGCGTCGTAGGACACAGTGCGAAAAGCTCGAGCGACACGCAGGGCACTTCTCCGATGCACACTAATAACTTTCCGGACATATGATTGCACTTGGCAGGATTCTGCCCAGATCGGTGCTGCGTACAGAAGCGTGGAACTGGCTACATTGGCCAGAAGCTTCCTCTGGTTTCCCCTTGGTCCACCAATATTTGGCATGATTCTGGCCAATTCATTTACCACATTCGCTGCTCTATTACTAACTTTAAGCAGGTGTTCATCAAATCGAATTCTAGCGTCAATATGCACTCCGAGATATCTAATTGATGGCTTGGATAGGATATCGAACTCCCCGACGGTGAAACTGACTGTCTCCTTCACTTTCCTACTGGTTATCAATACTGCCTCAGTTTTATGATCAGCAAGCTGAAGGCCTGCCGCTGAGAGCCATTGACGAATCATAAAGATAGCCTTGTTCCCATTATAAGATATCTCCTCCAAGAGTTTCCCCCGAACTATGATTGCCAGATCGTCAGCAAAACCAAGCGTAGTAGTTTCTTCTGGCAGGGGTAACCTGAGCACACCGTCATACATTATATTCCACAGAAGTGGTCCTAGAACCGAACCCTGAGGAACGCCACCTGTGACTTTGTAGCTTTTTAATCCTGCTTTCGTATCATACCTTAAAATTCTGTCGGTAAAATAACTCTCAATAATCTTCATGAGGTAATATGGGACTTGCAACTGTGTGTGTGTGTGTGTGTATGTGTGTGTGTGTGTGTGTGTGTGTATGGTAACTCCCGGGCGGAAACAATAGGTCCTATGAAACTGAAATTTCATATTTAAGACAACTACACGCCCGAGACGTAACAAAACTTTTTTCATCAAAATGAGCATACCAGAAGAGGCACTTTATACCATGCATTTTGCACCTTTTTTCTCTCGTTACATCTCGTTAAATTTTAAACTCGCTATATCGATGTAAAATTTAATGGGCTTTAATATCATGTAGGTTTTATTTGGATAAAAATGGTTTGACAGGGCTTAAATGCCGATATTTTAAATTTTCTTCCCCTAAAGTACCTTTAATTTTGTAGATTCAATAATAATAACTAGATTATCTTGTTAACGCTGATGAAAAACAGGTAAATATATAAATTTAATAAATTCGATACCCAACTAAAGGAGAAAACAGAAAAAATATTTTTTTAATGCAATTTTTCGTTTTTGAACATAAGAGCAGTAATATACATGAATGATATACCGTTGGAAAGCTAAAGATTTTAGAAAAAATATCATCTCATACACAAGCTTTTAGAAGTTAATTGAGAGTGATGAAAAGAAGATAAAACTAACTGATTATTTAAGATAATAATATAATAGATTTTTTAATAAAACACATGTTTCTATATAAATTCAATTTGATTAATTCCTTAATAATCTCACGTATTTTTATCTCTAACTGTATTTGAAAATTCTTTCATTGATTTTAAAAATGGAGGTAAGTGAAAGTCGTGTGTTGCCCGCACCACATCAAGATAAGAAATAAGATAAGGACATGCTTTGTATTTTTTGTTCTCTTAATTTATTACCTAAATAGTGAAGAAAGTTGTTTAAAAAATTTCGAAAATGAATAAAAAACGAGATTTTTAACGAGATAAAAGTATATAAAGGAAGAGAGACTCACTTTTAATTATTTTTTATTATATAGCTTAGCCATAGTCCTACTTGATTTTCGTTCTTCAGAACATAGTACTTTTTTGTATATGAATTTTCAAAATTGGCAAAAATTCATTTTTCGCGATGTTTACATGGAAATGTCTCAAAAAGGACTGAGTGAAAAATTATGAAACTAATACAGATTATCTATCTATACGATGTGTTTAAGTGATATAAATTTGGTCTTTGGGACTAAGCTGGTTTCGGAGTTATAAATTCTCTTAACTGTTAAAATAACGTTTTCTTTAAAAAATATTAACTTCGGTAACTTTGCGTATTTAAGAACCAAACAAAAACTAGAATAATAATGAAAGTATTTTATGTAATTTCGGTCCTTACAACACATTACCTAAGTAGCCAAGAAAATGGTTTAAATAAACCACGAAACATAAAATAAACTAAAACCTTTAGCGCGCCATGACATGGATGTTAGAAATGATTTTCACGCTCAATTATTTATCCTCATAAAACCTTCTCATTGCATTACTTGTTTTAGAAATTTTAATAGTGTAAGCTACATCCTTCTTTTAATATAAATTTTCAAAGGAGAATTATTTCCCAGCTCAGTAATATTTATTGCAAAATATCTCAAAAAGGACTCAGTGAAAAACAATCGCCATTTTTTTTAATTATTAAACATATTCTCGTTATATTTTAATAAATGTGTTACCTACCATGCATATCCATTGATTAAATGATGCAATATATTATGATCCTTTTGGAAACAGGCGCTTTAAATATTAATGATATTAAAAATTGTGACGAAACTGCTAAAGAAGCGGTGAAATGAATAGATATATAACATGGATATGCATGGTAGGTAATGCATTTATTAAAAATAATTTATTAAAATGTTGACATTAGATGCTAAAAATGTATAAATAAAAACTTATAATTGATTATAGATGCTTGAAAATGGCCCTGGAGGCTGAAACGTTGCGATGTCAAAAAATTAAATAAATTTAAAAAAAAATTTCGTAGAGCGGCCAAATATATATCGCAAAAATGTTGAACCAAAAAAACACTTAAGACAATGATGAGAAAATCCATTTTAAATCTTTTTCGTTATAGCAAAGCTCGAATGAGGAAAGTATTAAAAAAAATCTAGTTTTCCACTAACAAACTAGTCTTCTACTCCACAAAGATTTATAATCTAAGAAAATGAAAGATATTCCTTAGGTTGGAGAATTAATGAGCGGTGGAATTCCCAGTCCTCAATAGGCATTAACGTTTGACCTTTAAATCTGCTTCATCCTGTTAAAACGAAATGTCTTGGAACAATACAAGTCCTTCCGAATTGGAAGTTGTGCTATCTACACAAGTCTGTTCCAATTGTTGCCCTGATTAGGATTCGGTCTAAACTAATTCGAACAACTTGGGATGTTGTGAACTTGGGCTCTGGTTATCAACTTTATGCTCACCACCGATAGATTTGATGCAATGTTATGTATCATAAGTGTAAATGTAAATGTAATTAACGCATAAGAGGGTGAAGTTAATTTTGTTGATACTTTGAATAATCTTATATTAATTAAACGACAAAATGAAATAAATAATGAGGTATAAATTATAATTATGCCAGTTTATTTGCGATTGTTTATGATTTTGTTTTGGAACTGTTCCTAATTTGCCTTTCCCTTCCAAATCATTGTTTTCATGGCTCAGGAATTATAACATATAGAATTTTAAAATGTTTCTTCAACGATAAATCTAAGTTTTTTTATATCTATTACTTTTATGTTTTAGACTATATTTAATTATGTTCATCTATATATTTCATTTCTTTAATTATAGTTAAAACATAATTATTTAATCATTGAATTCTTCGGAATTTTTATATCTGAAGGACCTTGATACCCTGTGTTTACTTTTTGCTTTCTTATGACCATAATTTTATTACATTAAATGAATAATATATTATTATATTTTATTTTTCCTTATAGACACTGAATGCTGACAGCAAATATGGAAATAAAACTTTAACATTAAAGAAAATTTTAAATTTGATGAACGTCCCATTTGTTGTAGAGATAGCCCGTGATAGATACACCTCTTTTCATTATAAGCTTCCTACCCACACGAAACCAATTGTCCGTAATTTATTTTCCTT
The DNA here is from genome assembly GCA_023052935.1 of Piezodorus guildinii. Lineage (NCBI taxonomy): Eukaryota > Metazoa > Arthropoda > Insecta > Hemiptera > Pentatomidae > Piezodorus > Piezodorus guildinii. Next base: position 88,879,598 of record CM041297.1, read on the forward strand.
AGATGTTCCTGATAATCCTCCGAGGCGATTGAAAAGAAGGTGGTCTCGGGACCTACTGCCTTAAAATAGTTAGTGAAGTGCTACCACGGGGTAGTTCTTTCCAAGACATTTTCATGACTTTTCATCTCTCTGCATATTTACTCATTGTGTTGTATAATACAGTTGTAAATTACAATAAATAAATGATTAGGTTTGTTGTTTATCAAAACTCTCCTATGTTCGTTATTCGTTACTTCTTAAATTATCCAATCCGAGGTCAAACAAAAGTACGAAAATTACTATATTTAAAAAAAAATTTTCATTGAAAAAGCTAGTTTATCTTATTTTAACATTTGATTAATTTACTTTTAAAAAAATAGGTAGGCTAGAAAATCCATAATGTTTATAAAAATAGAGTTGTTCGGGGAAATATATATGAACCTCGCTGATTAATGTTAAACATTATTTAGAAACAAGAATGTTGTATAATGATCACTAATGTTTCTTTAATTAAAGTTGAGCCGGTTTGCATGTACAAAGTTGGAGCATAGGTAGAACTTATCAAATGAGTTGGTAAGATAACTCACATAAACTTTTGTAATGTTTCTCTCCATTTCTCTACTCAGCACTTTTAGTTTTTAAGATCCCGTTTTATAGTCTTGAACTCGTGGAGAATATAACTAAGTCCAAAAATATGGGTTTCAGGTTATTAACTGACATATTTCTTCATATTATTGTCTAAAACTAGTGCACCTTACTTTATGCTCAGAATAAAATGTGATTCTTTCCTAAAGAGAGTCTCAGTCAGCATTAGGCACCGACTATAAACATACCGACCTATTAGTCAGTATCCATTAAGAAGCTAAGTGAATTTATGTTTATTTTAAAGTTAAGTGCACTAATTATAACGCCTTATCGAAACGCAGCTTCCGACAGATCCTTCCTGATTCGCTCCTCTTCAGTATGGAATTCCATTTCCTCATATATTCGTCATTTCGATACTCTCCCGACCTTCTTCAAACCGTCTATTCAAACACTCCCTTTCTGACCAATTCTCGAAGAACTAAAAAAGATTTGTCAATTTCTTTAAAATTATTTTTAAAAAAAGAGATATGATAATTTACATATAATATTTTACTAACTGTTGACTGCGCATTTAACTACATTATTCTATCGAAATCTCACCAATTACCAAAATTCAAATTTGTTATTAAAATTTTTACATTCCTATTGTATATAATATTCATATATTTAATTTTTGTCTAGTTTTGTAATTGACTATTGCCTTTTAATTTATTACTAATATTCATTTTCGTTTATTTTTATTATTTTTTTTTTTCATTTTTGTACTCAAACACTAAAATATAATTATTATTATAATAATAGAATAATTATAATAGATTACAATAGATTATAATAAATTATAATAGAATAATTATTATTATAATAATATAATAATAGTTTTAATACAGTCAAGCAGTGGTTTCCAACAAACATTTCTAGCGGACCCCTTCATCCAATCATTTACGTGGCAAGGACCTTCTAAATGCTAATAATTTAAGTTATAAACATTAGATTTGGATTTTAGTGCATTTCACCGTATAAAGTCCATTTCATGCGAAATACCACAACCGGAATAGGGAAGTGGAATTGAAGAATAAAGAACTAGGCTCTAGGAGCTTACTTCAATCCGCAAAACATTGAGCTTAAATTAGCAGATAGATCTTGGATCTTTTAAAGGGAGTTAAAAAAAAATCCTCGTTTATATAGTTCTTTGGAGTAGACATAGAATGGTGGTCTCGAGCCTGTGGGATGTGAGATATTCGTTAAAGATCTCTTCCTAATAAAACCTGGAAAAAATTAAGGACTTTCACTGTAGCATCTTTCGATTAGCCACAATAGCATAAAAATGAGAAAAAATTCAAAACTTATATATGACAGGTATTTATTCAAATGGTCATAAAGAAATTTAATCTGTCGTTTGAGCTCAATATTTTAGAACTGTTAGAAAATGATCTGTTTCAAGGTTGAGATTGTGCAGTAGATGTAACCTGTCAGTGATCATTAGCAATTATATGACTGTTTTGAATTTGTCTGTGTAGAACCCATGATTTTCATTAAAAGCTTGAGAAATATTTTACATTATTATTATTTCCTAATGATTCATCGCGGACCCATGAACATCGTGTGCAGACCCTCAGGGGTGTGCGGACCTCTTGTTGGGAACCACTTTAGTAAGCAAACATATCTAGATTAGTAGTTTCACGACTAAAAATGAATGATATAATGTTATATTCCCATTCAATTATTGATTTTTTCCAGTGTTGCATTTTTGTAATTTATTGATTACGTAACTTTAATTAAAAATTAAATTAAATATTTTTTTAATTATTCGATTATGGAGATCACGATGGTAGACTAATTTGAAGCACATTTCAACTTCTTATTTGTTCTTCTCCTCTCTCAAGAAGCCTTCATCTGTTCAGAAAACCACTGTGCTCCTTCTTCTGTCCAATTGGTTCCCGTTCTTACACTCTTGTGTTCAACATGGAAACAACCCTTCATGACTTTTTCCCCAAATACTTTTCTGTTCGTTATTTCTTTAATTTTGATTCCAGCTCATTCAAGATCTTGTTTTACTTCCTTAACCCAGGTTATAGCCGTTTTCATTTCAAACTGTTTGTAGAATAATTTCTTAACCATCCTAAATAAAAATAAATTTATTTAATTATTTGTTATTTATATTTTCCCAAAATACTAAGTTTAACATCTCAATGTAGCATAAAAAATAAGTTTATGAATAATTTAATTTTTAAAGTCAGTTAATTTAAATCCATGTGAAGTTTTGCTATACCAGTGCAATCAGAAAACCAAAATGTAGAATTAAATAATAAACGTATTTTGGAAATATGCGTATTGTATTATTATATTATGTGTGTGCTTAACCACTCTTAAGGAATAGTAAGAATAATAAATTATTATGCAATATTATCTTAAATTTGCTATGTTTTTGACCGGCTGCTTTTCTAAGGCAGCGGTAGCTTCAAAAACTAGCTTACTTACTATATTTAGTCAATATATAAACTATATTTAATGATACCATGGATCTCCTTTCCAAAGGTATCGTGTTCACCAATCCAAGAGGTGGCATGCAGGGTAAGATTAAAGTAAACAAGATTCAATTAATACGTTATTATAATTATTCACTAACACATATAAATTATATCAACACATTGCCTAGAACTTTGATTGAGAATACTGAGGGACATTTTCTCTACTACCTTTGCCATACAATATTACAAATAACGATATATTAGTAGGAACTATACCTATAGTTCCTATACCTATAGGAGATATACCTTTGAAACACTTAACCGGCTGGCGAAGGTGAAATCAGTCTTAGGTCCCCTTTCTCGGCATCATCCTCCAGCTGCTCTCAGAACACCGACGGCCACCTCCTCTTCTTGTAGGTGGAACCCGACTCACTCCTCTTGAGGATAAAACATGACTCACTCCTGGTTCGAATATGACTGCCCTACGAATCTTCTCTCCATCCTGTCACTCGGATGGGCTGACATGGGAAGTACCCCGGTTGGCGGTACAGTCCTTGTGATCTTATTTTTATCTTTTGACCACCCTTAATATTCTTGTAGGCTGCCGCTGTAGGGAACTACCAGGGGTCTCTGGTATCCCAGACCCATGGGGAAACCGGGGGGCCTATTAGAGAATCCAAGGGGGCAAATACACGCCCTTTGTACTTTTGCCGACATAGGCTAATCAATATTTATTTAATTAATGCCATAATTATATAATCCTAACTCCCCTCAGTATTCTCAATACATTACAAGTTATTATAATTATGTCCTAAATCCATGTGCGAAAATTTAAAATATACAAAAGAAATTATTGTAGAAATACAGTGTTTCTACTAATATATATGTATAGAAGCATGGCTAATATGTATAGTGACATGATCGTGACAATTGTTAGTTTTATTTATTTTTTATCGAATACAATTTTTTTTGTTTTTTAAAACTCTGTACAAGTACTCACATCTTGCCCTTAACTAAAAAGTAGGAAAAACTTTAAATCGAGTAGAACAGGTAAGTTCTTATTCACTTTTGTTTCTCCTGGAACATCTATCTGAGGTGTGCTTTCTTTGAAGTGATGTCGCTCTTTGATGTAGAATTCACGCTTTGGGGATGAATGCAGCTTGTAACTTCAAGTAAAGAAAAATAATTTTGGTTCAAAGAGAATACAGTAAAATGCGGTTCAGAATTAATGATGCTAACGTAGAAAGTGTATACTTGAGCGATTTTAATAATTCATATAAAGTATATATATATATATAATATATATATATATATATATATATATATATATTTGAAATAAGAAATTTTCTAGATCAATTATATTTTAGTATTAGTATTCTGATTTATTAATTATTAGTGGGTTGATAACAATATATTGGAGGAATGAATGGTGTGTAAAAGCCTAGTTTTGGTTCATTGCACCACAACTTAATATAGCACATTAAATTACCGTATAGTGCTAATCCATGTACTGTATTTCTACTGGAGTGGGTGTCATCCGCACTCCAGCGAACAGTATCTATTTTCTGAAATATATTGCTGGTCGGTTTGGTTCTCAACATATTCGTTTTATATAATATAACAAAGTATTATTAATTTCCACTGGTCCAATTTTATACGTCACCATAGTAAATATATAGAACTGAAGATACATTTTTATGAACTTTATATAACATAGAAAGAATGAGACAAGGAAAAGAAAACAGGAAACTCCTCTTCGTTTCGCAGAACAATAATATTAATCACTAATTTATAAAACAGTACTAATTTTAAAAATATCGAAACAAATTGGGTCACATGTGGTTTATGGGTTATCAAAACAGTAGTTTATGTCCAAAAGTAGCGGATTCAAACTCAGTTGATGGTTCTAGAATTTTCAAAGGAAGCAAACAAAAAAAAAACTTCGTTATGCCTTCCTCGAGAAGACGTAAAGTACTGGTCCTAAGCCAGTTTGATGTCAAGTACTCATTAAACATCCCTATCCTAATAAAATCTCAACTGGCGAAATTTAGTACCCCCAATTCAGCATCTTCTGATTACGCACAGTTACACAAAGTGACGTTAAATAAATAAACTAACAAACCGGGCTACATTTACTAAACAACTACTATTGCCAGCACTGTAGTAATAAGAAAAAAATGCTAGCCCATAGATAAACCGTTCTATTTATGTTGTCCCCCTCACCTCTTCTTCCAATAGTGACCAACACCAATTTTCGTATTTATTTATTAGTACGTCCCAAAATGATTTTTTAAAACTCGTTTTTCGGTTTCTACGTATCTTGAAACGTAATTTTAAGGGGGTCATTTTTTTGGTCGGTTACAAAGGTTTATTATTGAAAATCATAAACCAAAACAGAAAAAACAGTATTTTTTTCATTCTTTATGTTCGAAAATGTCTCAGACTAAGGAATATTTTTCATTTCATTTACCTCTAAAACCCATTTAGTGCCTTGGGTTCATTACATACAGAGCCTTGTATTGTTTCATGGCAAGGAGCTTAGGCCTCCTCGATCACACTTCTCCCAATTTGTTTATACCAAGTTGGTATTACCAACTATATAATGGCTGGATGTGCGCTGGGAGTGTCACCATACCTCGAGGTCGCTCCACGGCTGAAAAAACAGAATAAATAATTCTGGTTCAGCCGAGGTTCGAACCCGTGACCTAGAGAACAATAGACTAGTGATCTATCCTCTAGATGACGCCGCTACCCTGTAATTGAATAAAATATATGAAGAGAAGTATATATATATATATATATATATATATATATATTATATATATTTTTTTTTTTCTTTTATAAAGTGTTTCTAGATTTGTTCCCTAATCTTATATACCTAATTATAATATTGATTTAGATTTAGCAGAGATTTCGACATTTGTAATGAAGTATTATTCAATAGCTTTTCTACTAATATCTCAAACGGATTAGGTTAAACTGCGTTGGTGTATATGGCAACCGTAATGCTAAACTTTATCCGGAAAAAATAAGAAGACCCATTATGTAGGGCCAGTTCATCCACACTGTGTTGGCTGACCTTTTGTATACAGCTAATGTGGCCGGAGGAAAAGGAGCAAAAGGACGGAGATAAAAGGACAAAAAAGACAGAAAGGATTGGATTTACATAAAATTCAGAGGCGGGTGACACATGAGGCTGGCAATGGTCCAGTACCTGGGTAGCGTCCCCTAATACCCCAATGTTGGGCTAATTGGCTTGTCGGCCACCTGCCGAACCTGTCGGGTACCTGTCGTCTCCTCGATAAAGCAGTATTTTTTTTTTTAATGTACTCCAATACTTTCTAATTTCTCGGTTCTACGTTTCTGATCGTATAATTATTTAGTTTTCGATTACATTGTCGGTGAAATATTATTAATAGAGATATAATATCCGTGGAGTAAAAACATTGAAACCTGCAATAAAAACTTCTAAACTTGCAAAAAAAAACATTGATATTGTTATAGTTATAATGTTTATACGTAGAAATACGAATGGTTTTAATGTTACAGCCGATTAATTAGAATTAACATGATTAAAGATTTGGAATTTTCTCTTTTTTTTTTTCTCTTTTTATTTGTTTTTACATTAATAAATCCTTAATAACGTTTCGAGGTCTTTAATGCCTCATCTTCAGATTAACTAATTAAAACCAAACAACAATTTAATATTATAATCATATTTTCAACAAAATAAATAATATTCTAAATTTGTTTCTAAAATATCTGTATTTTAATAATACTTACAAAGTTTTCCATATTGAATAAATATAGGTCATTTATATCACAATAACTTTACTTCTATACGTCACTTCTATATTATATCAATTTATTCATTATCTGGTTAAAATTTATTTTTATTATCACATAACTTGATTTGCTTAAATATTTGCACTATTATGTACACGCAAGTATAAAGTAGACTGAAAGTGACCGCTAATCTCACTCCATACCTATACTTGCTAATGTTTATACACATTAATAATAAATATTATCCAGGATAGAGATTAATATTTATATATAGATTAATAATATATATTTTTTATAAAATCCAATTCATTTATTATATCCGCATAATTTCGAAATCTTTTATTCATTATAAGTATACTCTTTAATATAACATGTATCGTGTACTGTATAAAACAGATTTTTATATAATTGTTCTTAAGAGTCTTCTGTGTGATCATGTATAGTTTATTTTACTCCCATCTACTTATGTAAGGAATATATAGAACAGGGAAGTGTGCAATTGTGAATAATTTTCAATTCGAGTTTTCATATCGAAATACACTTTTAAGGATCCCCTGAATCCAAAAGTCCCGCAAAAAGGTGTGCCCGTCCGCTTAAGTGTGTGTATATGGGTAAGCCTACCACGTAAAGGAAAAGACAGAGAGGAATTCAGTATAATAATCAACGTCTTCTTTTATTACCTAAACTTTTTTTTGTTTAGTTGCGATATTAAAATTTATTAATCAAATTGCACCCAAAAATGCAATAAATTTTTTTTTTTAAAAACGTTCAATTATTGTCTAGTATATCAACCGGATAGTTGTTCATGTTCTACTTATTAAATAGATTGCTTATTATTATTCTTTTCATACAACATAAACATTATATTTCTTTTTTCTATTATAAAGGTTAATTATTTTATTTAATTGTCAAAATATATATTTATTGGTAAAACTGTATAATAAAATACATTTAGTAAATGTGATATAAAGGTATACTGTCATGATGGACATGTAGGAATACTACCCATTGGCAGCTCCCCCAAAGCTATGCTAAACTAGAAGGTCTCATCAAGGTGCCATCTTCTTTTCAGACGCCTCGGAGGATTATCAGAGATTGTAGAGGAAGCAAGGATTGAAACTAGTGGGTTAGAGTGGGAATGGAGTTTGCCATGAAAGGAGTGGTACCTGGTTCGCGTTAAGTCAGCAACATAGGGAACGTTAACGTCTTTATAGATGAGTTTATTTGTGACAAAGGTTCATTATTAAAATCAATAAATTAAATAATGACAGCTCTTTGGTACATAAAACAACAAAACTCTACATACGGAATTACACCAACCAACAGTCGACCTACATGTACGATTTCTCTAATCGCGTTTTCATAGTAAACATAGGACACGACGACATGTGTAGACTGATAAGTGACATGTTTCTTGCTGAAAAGCTTGGTAGAACAAGACTGAAGAGAAGCTGGATGAGGACCTTCTCTGCAAAATTAGAATCTAGGAAGGGGTGTTGTTGGGCTCTTTCTTTCCCCATGCTAATCATGTCTGCTGCTGAAGGTTTGTATAGCACATTTGCTTATTGTCAGATAGCTTCTGACAAGTGCAAATATGAAAATATGTAGAGAAAAAAAAACGTTATTCAATACTTAAAAAAATAATTGATGTAGATAGAAACAGATCCAGTCTCTGAAATATTTTTTTTTTATTTGCTAAAGATTGTAAACAAATCACTATGAAAAAAAAAGTCAGCTCATTAATGATAGAAGAATAAAGCGTGAGTAATCAAGGAATAATACTTTAAATGGAATAGAATATAAAATAGAAGAATCCGCTTCTAAAGATCAAATAGTTCTTCATTGTTAAGTAATTGCTTCCTGGGATAAAACTAACTCCGATATCTGAGAAGACCCACTAATGAATACTGAGCGGCAATCAGGAACGATCGTTCAAGGTTTGCCTTGATGCAACCCCCCTCTTTTCCTGGGAACTGGGTTGTTCAAATAACCGAATGAATCAAATCTCCAATTATAAGGGACTAGAGTTTTTCTCCCCCTCGCTTTTTTCTTCGCTTTTAATAATTAAGTTTGGTAGGGAACTCAAAAAGCAATGTGGTGGGAGATACAATCGCCTTTCCCAAACAAACTCCACGATAATGAAGTAAGGCTTACATCGATTTATATCACTCGTAGGGAATGAGTTCTTTATTGTGGACTATGATTGGTAATTGAAGATATATCAGAGTTTTGCAAGTGTTGAGACCATTAGTAACATAGGTTTTTTTTTTTTTTTTTTTAAATTCTTTTATTGATATTTACAACTGTACAATTTACACAGTACAATAAGTAAATGTGCTAAAAACAGACAATTGGCTTCAAAAAGACATGAAAAGAATCTACCCAGCGGTAGCACTTCAATGATTATTTGTTCAGCAGGTCTCGAAGGCCACCGTCTTTTCAGACGCCTCGGAGGATTATCAGGAATATATGTCGATGAGAGGATGCGGACAAGCGGGTTTGTATGGGTGGGTAATTTGGAATGAAAGGAGGTGTATCTTTTTTGAGCGATTTCAGTAACTAGTGGGATATTCAGGTCTCTATGGATGAGTTTGTTGGTAACAAAGTAAGGAGCGTCTGGTAACATAGGTTAATTTTATTTTACACATTTCGGAACCTATTCATCTCAAACTATTTATTCTTCTAAAAAAAAATTGCGATTGATAAGAGAACTTTCAGTCAACTATAAAAGTTCACATCTGCAAATCTTGGTCGATCGGAATACATTTTCTGTATCTTTTTTGGCTTAAGAAAACGCGAAACATAGCCAGACAATTTATTTTTGTTATAAACTGTTCTAAAACCGATCGATTGCCAGATAATTGTCTTAAACAGCAGAAAATAGACTGTAAATTTGGAAAAATCTTGGCTCTGTTTTAATTTTGAGAATAATTTCCTTTGGCAAACGAATCGTGTAGGTAACTATTTAAAGTCTCATTATTAATAATTGCGCTGAATTAAACTAGATATCCTTGAAAATTAGATTATCATACTAAGTTTGTTTTATCAGACATACCTAATTAGATGGATCTTATAGTCACGGCTATCATTATAGGCTTATATGGCTACATTTATGGAACTAAACACTTACAATTAGGTACATTTGACCGTTCCGTCGTTAAGAGCTGCTAAACTCTTAACAACCGTTCAGTATTGCAATTACAGTTTAGGCAATTCCTTGTCTATTTCTAAATTGTATTCACTGAGAATATGAAAACAAGATTTTTTATCCATTTGTTTTATTTTACTGTAGAATACATTTAATAATGACTTTTGCCCCTCGACCGTACATTTGGAAATTTTTTGAGAAATGATATAAAGAAATTCAAACGTACGTTCCAGAAATTAAGATTGCATGATCATCTACTGTACAACAAATTTGCTGATATAAATGGGTATTTGTTACATACAATATTTTTTTGAAATGATGACTTTTATTTTTATTTAAAAAAAAAAAGTGAATATTACGTTATTTGAAACAATTGAGCCTTGTATGATGAAATAAATACATTTTGAAACTGCCTGCATCTTTACTTTCACAGAGTAGTTAATTGGTCTCTAAATTCTTCCACATTTTTTCGGGAATCGTTCAGTGTTTTCAAGACTTGCTAAAATATCATTAAGATCAATAATAATAAGGATAATTACATTAATTCTAATGCTATTAAAGAAAAACAAAACATTCAATATTGAAACAAAGTGCAATGCTACTTAAAAACATCTCCATACTCGTCAAACAAGGTTTGAATTCAAACATTGACAATTTGTACCATTCGTCAATTTTAATTAAATAAAATAAAAGTAGATACTTTTAGAACTACACTATCTAAATAAGTTTTGTATTGTAAATCTTATTTAAAGTTAGTCGTATCCTTTTATAATATATATATATATATATATATATCAATTGACTGACACAATCCTCTCATCACGCCATGGCCTACCTCTCGGGCGCCTACCAGTCGGTTCAGCCCAACTTTTTTAGCATTCGTTCTTCACTTAGCCTAACTGCTTTACTCACCCATTCGAATCGCCTTGACGATATCAACTCAATTTTACTGATAGTGAACTAATTTCGCAATTCCGCGTTGTATAGCCGTCTAAATTCCTCGGTGGTCACATATCTTTCTTTGGACCAAATATTTTGCGTAGTATCTTATTCTCGAACACCTTAAGGCCTTGTTCATATGATATTGCCCACATTTATTAGATTATCATCATAATTAAATAGAAAAAAACCTTTCCTCACTTTTTACGGCTGGTCTTTCATTTATATATATACTAAAATTAGTCAAAATGAAGTTTTATTTGAGGTTTATCTAACTTAGTTTAATTTACTATAACTTTGAATGAACAACAAAATATGAATACATCAATGGTTTATTAGTAGTACAGAGTGTTGATGGGCATATGCTGATTCGCCGAGACTAAGGCTGGCCTGTCAACTTAACGACTACAATTACGTTTGTTGTCGTGACCTTTAAGTTGTTTACTGGCTCCTGATTAGCATCTTCGTGATCCTCTTCATCAGAGCTATTATCATCGCGAGCCTCCGTTGCAGCTGCAGATATTATCATCGCATTGTTTTTACCACTTGATTTAATTATCTAGAGGATATCCTGATGTAGCCCTAGTCCTTGAGCCTGCCATATTGGTTATCACTGCAGCAGGGCTGATGTAATAGCTTTGGCTTTTCGATTCTCCCAAATTACGCCTTTAGTGACTACTTGTTTGTTTGTTTATTCATTTAACGTCACTTTTATGCATACCACGCCTAACCGGACGATGCTACTGTGGGAGTCCTAATTTTAGCATATCCAAGTTAATTAGGACATGATTTTTTAACTTGTATCTGACATGGCAGAAGTTCGGGACTAATAATTTACGTCCCCTCCGAAGGACGGTTAAACCAAGGATTTGATGCTTTCTTTTAAGAAACCTAGGACCATTTGCCGGGCTTAAACCCGTGACCTTGGGCGTCGAAGGTAAAGTTGTTATTGTTATTTAGAGGTGACTCCTTTTTTTTACTACCTATATGATTGATTTTGAACAAGCGATTCTGTTTTTCTTATAATAGGCATATTATTTTTCTAATAAATTTTCATTCAGCATTTCACTACATCATAAAATCAAGTTAATACGTCATTCTATATTACTCGACACCATTTTTCTATAATTAAATTTTATCCAACTGCTGGACGTGGTTTAAGATCTGCGTTTACAAAATTAAGCTTAGCAAAATAATGTGTGTTGGGGCCAGCGAGGTCGTCTTGTATGCCTGGCAATTCACAAATTCACTGATTCAAGGATTTGTTCCTTGATATTGATTTATGTATTAACAAATAGATAGATTGGTGATGTAAGTAGAGAAACAAATTGGGAATGGTTATAATATATGTATATTATATGTTTGCGCGTGTGTTTATATAGATTACTTGTTTTATTGTAAGTGATTATGTAACACACTAATAATAATTGTCTGTTTCCATCCAATCTATTCCAACAGTGATAAAAAACATATGTTTATTTTCTTATTCACATTATTAAAGAATACTTGATGAAAATAAAAATGATTGTACAAAGTTTGTGAGGGATTTAAATAAAATAATAATAAAATAAAAATAAGAAAATGGTATAAGTGGCGTTAATAATGTGTGTTTGTAAAAACAAGTTCACATTGGTATGTACAATACTTAGGATGCTGCTATAAATTTCTCGATCGATCTCCTGAAAGAGCTACTTAACGTAATCGATTGTACAATTTTATCAAAAACCTGCAATTTTGATTAATCTTGGTATATCAAGCTATTATTTAACGACTTTTGATACCAGATACATTTTATTCTCATTGAAATAGTGTGACAGACTTTTTAAAATGGTTTCCTCCCAAGTACCTTCAGTTCTGTCTATTTTAAATAATTGACCGGTATATAATTAAATAATTGCAGTAAAGACATGGATAAAAATAACAAATAGAATTTGAAGATGGATTAAAGGGGACTTTATTCCCAAAACATTTACTGAAATAAAACTTAATATGAGATAAATGTACATGACAAGTCGCTGAATGTAATGGATTGAGATTTAAAAAACACATCAAAATAAGTGTTTATTGAAGGTAATAATTTCTTGTTTTACAATACATAGGTATAGGAAAGTTGGGATATCAATATACGCTTTAAAGAGAACATAATTTCTAAAGGAACTTTATTGTAAAGGTCACGTCGAGTACATACTACATGTATGAGTCCTGTTTCGTGTCAGATATTTTATTTAATACAGATTACCAGTTTTTTCAACCCTAGATAAAAAACTACTTGATTTTGTTTTCTTTGTCCCCTTCTGTATGGTTAAAAGTTAAATATTTAAAGCACTGTTAATTATTAGCCAGCTAAAATACTAATCAGATCGGTTACGATATCGTGAAAACATTCGCTATGCAACAATTAAGGATTAAATTTAACTCTAACAAGGGACTTTTTTTTTAACATTTACTATTTCTGTTTGTTCGTATTCGAGCTATATTTCGCCATAATTAAATGCAAAGGATAATATTTCATTAAATTCACAGCTAATAGTGTACGGAGCTAAGTTGAGAGATAAAAAATAATTAAACTAGTTTTTATTATTCTTATTTTATAATTTACCTAATATAAGTTGCCTTCTCTTGTCAAGAATACAGAGATATTTTACTTTAATTTGTTGAAATTTACAACTTGTTTTTAAATAATAAAAGAAAAAATGAAAACAATCGCGATTACGGGCTTGGTAAAGTTTTGTGAAAACTACTCAGCTGTAGCACTTCAATATTTATTTTTGTTTTTTTTAAATAGCAGATCCCTAAATTATAAAATACAAAGCAATGGAGTTGATTACAGAGACCAGATGTTGTGGGTTGGGTCTGATAACTGAGAAACCGTTCGACATCGGAAGCTTTCTCAGAATGATTTTGGCAGTGCTGAGTACAATTTTTCTAGTTAACTCCATTTAAGTATTAAATAAAATTAATCATGCGATTTTATTATTTAGTCATATTATATTTCTTGCATATTAGGCTTTCTCAATATAAAGTTAGGAGTTTATATAACTCCTCAATATAGAAACAGTTTTATGCCATATAACTGATTGTGGATGCAATTAGACCTATATCACGTTTAACCCTGAGGCTTTCCTTAAATATTTTGTATACTCGAGATGGGTGATCCGCAGGATGGTCTTAGGGTCGATCTACGCCTGATATTATACAATAAATAATCATTCTGTCTCAGCCAGATTCAAACCCAGGTCTGGAATATAGTAATCCAGTGTCGTAGTCATTGAGCCTCCCCGGTTGAGTAATTAAAATTATTGGACCTAAATTAACTTTTACTTGCATGTACATAAGTCTTCATGATATAATGCTCGGTTCTGTGTAACTTAGTCATCAGACATTATCATAAAAGTCTAAATCAGGTTATCTTTTTAGATTTTATTCCCGCCCGTAAGAGAAAGGAGTTTACTTATTAATTTGGAGGTACAACGACCACCAGGCAGCGGGCCTGCTTAATAAATGGACTAGTTAATTAATATGAGCTCTGAATACCCCCACACACCGTGGCTAAGTTCCTTCATATTTCAGGACTTAAATTAGGCTCATACGCCGCAGAGGTACTTTGGGCTTTGCGGGGCTGGTTTCCTCATTACTGGGCCCTACCTTTCGTTTTTCGGCTTCATAAAGAATATATTAAATAGAAATTGTGTGAAAAAAAAGTGTGACCGAGGCTTACATTAAATATTCATCAATTGAAGAAGATTAGAAGCGTTTTGGATTTTTCAAAGGATATTGGATTATAAAGATTGGATTCGGGAGGAATCAGATGGTTTAGTACAGACAGTTCAAATTTCTTCCGATTAACCAATGCTTGTTAACCAAAGGTTGTTTTTTCGACAAGTTTTTGATACCTTGTGTTAATATCAATGCAGTACGATGTAGACATGATGGTTTCATCTCTGGGTAATAGGGACAAATTAAGTATTCCTAATAAAATCTATTAAATCTGTCAAACAATTTTGAAACCATAGCGAATAATCCGTTCGTTGCAACTCTCTTACTACCTGATCGCCTTGGTAACGTTGAACCTTGACTACTAAGTTTGAAAACTCTTAAAAAATAACTACTCGAAAATGGCGGGAATACATGCTCATATTTTATGACAAACATAAACAGTTGGAGTGATAGTAAGTATTTTTTAACAAAAAAGATTAATAACGATTTATTATAATCAGTAATCTTAAACGTACTAAACAATTAACCTCATATCGAATTGTGGAATAATAATAATGGACATTTCACAAATGACACAAGGATTTTACTACAAATGACAACTAAATTATATTGAAAATAATTTTTTTAAAGTTTCTAAATATTGCTATATCTGAAGGATTTTTTTTTTCAACATCCACTTCATGATTATTCTAATAAATATAGCTTATGTTTATTAATTATAATTATGTCACATATTAAAAAATAAATAAGATTATGTTTATTTGAAGAAAGAACAGCCATAATAGTATTATATTCATTCTGCAATAAATAAAATATATCATAAATGAAATCACAGATAAATTATGGAGGTAATTTCAGGTAATTGGGGTGGAGGGAAGGGAAGATTCAACTAACCGATGTTGATCAGGGTGGAGACGAAACAAGAATATGACAAGACATCGCTGAGCATCTCATTTCCTCAGCCAGACATTCCCATCTCCGTTCTGTTGTGGTCAGGGTAACAATACATACCAATACGGTACCTACAAATATCATATTGTACTGGTCCCGTTAAAATGATCTTTTTTTTTTTTTACAAACCAGATAGAATTAAGGGTATAAAAAAAATTAGATGAGGAAGATTGTTGGGGGCGCGGTCATAAAAAACACACACACACACACACATTAACAAGTAGTACTTATTTTAATTGTGTGCCGACGTTCATCACGGCTGAGAGAAACAAGATAACAACCAATGCAATTAGAAAAAAAAAGTTAGGTACAATAATATGATGACAGTAATACAATATAGAAACAAACATAAAATTAAATGTAAAATGATACTAAGATGACATTAATAAAGTATGGGAGCAAACATAAAATAAAGATGATACTATTCCAATGAGAATATTTAAAGACTATAAAGAGAAACTAAGCTAATAATTAAAAGAAGAACAATATGCGAACAATTAAACTTTTAAATATAAACAATTTTGAAGTGATATTTGAGGGTACTATATAAAATGAACATATTAAATAAGATAGGTGGTATATAAAAAGAACATAATCACTAGAAACGAGAAACAATAAGAATGCAATTGTTTGAGTAATGGAATATTAAACTAACAATTATATGCGAGAATATATAAGGGGAAAAATACTAATAGAGAAAGAGGGAGAAAGAAATAAGTGGTGAAAAGAGAACATAATCAATAAGAAAGAAAATATATACTGACTCTGAGAAGGTTTCTCAAGAAGTGGTATTTTTTTGGTGTTGAAAATGCTCTCTACTTACGTATGAAACATAATATTCAAATTAATGAAGATTAATAATGAAAATAAATTTATTAGTGCATACATGTTCTCTGTTTTTCGTTTTATAGGTTTTCGTAGTACAAAGGCAAAATATTCAGGATAAAGACTGTGAGAATAACATCAGTGTCAAGTTAGTGATGAATTAGGCTCCAGAGAAATCATGATCCATAACAAATTGACGTTTTTCGAATGATATATTTATTGTTATATTCACTTTTCTTAATGTTTATTTGTGATTTTTTGTTTATAATATCAATATTTTTGATTCAATATTTAAATATAAATATTTTTGATTCAATTTTTAAATATTTATATTTTCAAAGCAATATAAAAAATATAAAATATTTATTTCGATCGACTGGGCTTGTCATTCTAACATGGCTAGAAAAACGCATTGTCGGATTGAGGGCTTGATTAAAACCTGCAACGTGGATTAAGCCGTTGATTTCATTGTAAACAATAATGGTATTCCTCATTTTGAAAACAATCATTCAAGTTAACACAAAAAGCTCACTCTTTATAACATCTATTTAATGTCAGTTAATTATTTAATGCTTAATTTTTGTTTTGTTAACCGGTAAAAGGAGTGACAAAGATGATTGGAATTTAAAATTATTAATTTTGCGTTTATTGTTAATCAAGTAATTAGGTAATAAAACTTAATAGTTTTTTTAAAATATTGTTTCAATGTGATATTAACCAATTTGGGAGTTGTGTTCTGTAAATTGTCCCAAAACTATTTTTAGTTTCTGGGAAAAATCGTACGTTTCTAAATTTAATTCACACATTAAATTCTAATAATATTCAATCTGATGAATTATCTAAAAGATACATCAATATTTTACAAAATTAAAAAAAAATATATGTTCGTGTTTTTGATTTTTAATATTTTTATTTTATTCTTTTCTTATATGTAATTATCTTATATAATTGTTTGTATTTAACTTAATTTATTGTATTTGTATTGTTAGTTTAGGGCTAAAATAATCGTTATGGTTGAAAAGCCTTTTTGTTACGAAATAAATAAATAAATAATATTCAATATAAATATTAATAAAATTTTAAATAATGTTGAGGGAGATAGTAGAAGTACAAGATGTGTCATTAAATTCGTGAAAGGTATGAATATAACTTGTGAGACTTGGTTATATTGAAATGAATTATCTCTTAAAATATCCATAGTTTAATGCGCAGAAAAAACGGATTTTAGCTTCTTTTTTT
Source organism: Piezodorus guildinii (assembly GCA_023052935.1). Taxonomy (NCBI): domain Eukaryota; kingdom Metazoa; phylum Arthropoda; class Insecta; order Hemiptera; family Pentatomidae; genus Piezodorus; species Piezodorus guildinii. The sequence continues at coordinate 88,897,235 of CM041297.1, forward strand.
TTGTGAACGATAAGTCATTTATATAATTTGAAAGGATCCAGATGTTATTTTATCACACAAGCCGCAAGGTAAAAAATGAATTAAAAAAATGAGTGCAAATAAATATCATTTTCGCCTCAGGCATTAAGATCGAAGGAACAGTTACTCCAGTGACATTTGGACTGAATATGCTAATACGAAAATATATTTAACACATTATTTTCAATGTTTACACTCTCAGTTATTTCACAGCCCAGGTCTGATGCTTTTGTTTCGTCTTTTTTTTTTTTATATATTTGCGAATCATCTTGAATCAAGATAATTAATTATTGACTTCCTTTTAGCCGCTTGTTTCCTATTTTTAATTGTCAGTTGGCAATTTTTTTTTCCGGCTTAGTTCAGTGTTAAAATTCCATGAGCCTGGGAGGTTGAACTTTCTGTCTTTGACATTTATGATTTCAAGGTCTACTAGAGACATCTTTGAAATTCGCGTGGTACTTGATTTTTTGTTTTCATATGGAATAATCCTTCTGTTTTGATTACGAATGTGAAACTCGAAGGGTGTATGTCTATATCATGTATTAAGTTTGATAGCAGCGTAATAGAATTATAACCACAATGACAAAAAGGTGATGTATAACCAGATAGATGAAAATTAACATCACCTATTAAAAGTAAATTAGAAACAAACCTCATTAAATATTTTTTTTTTTTTTTTTTTTTTATAGTAATAACAATTTTTATTGAGAAAATTTTACAATCTGTCCCAATTTGGACATTAATAGTATTGCTGAATGATATCAAACATACTACATTCATACAATATTTACACAACATAAAATTACAATAAAATATATACACAATAATGAATCAATACAAAAGTCAATAATTCACTTATACCTATATACACATACACACACTCATACATACATCACATTGAGTGGAGAATCTAGCCAGTGCTAGAACTCCAATATATTTACAAAAGGTCGCGGGGCCACTGCCGTTTCAACCTTCTAGGTGGGTTGTATGGATGAGTGGAGCTGGATAGGGATTGAGCTAAAGGATTAGGATGATGAATGAGGTTCTGGTGGAATTTGGAAAATTTGGATGGAATTAGGTCTGAAATAAATGGAACATTAAGGTCGTGGTGCAAGTTATAATTGGAGACATAATAAGGAGCATTTACTATTGTACGGAGGACTTTGGATTGAAAGGATTGAATGCGTTTGATGTTAGAACGTTTAGCTGTCCCCCACAGTTCAAGTCCGTAGGTCCAGATGGGCTTCAGTATTGTCTTGTAGATTAATAATTTGTTTTCATCTGTAAGTTCAGATTTTCTGTTGAGTAGTCGGTATAACTGTCCGAATCGTCGGTTGAGTTCTTGTCTTTTAAGTCTTGTATGTGGGTTCCAAGTCAATCTTTTGTCTAACAGTAAGCCAAGATACCGGACTGTATCTGAGAGAGGAATCGGTAATGAGTTGAAATAAACTGGCGGACAGGATTTTCGTCTAAGAGTAAAGGTTATGTGTTTACATTTGGCTTCGTTCACCTTTACACGCCAGTTATTACACCAGTGTTCGATAAGGAAAAGGTGTCTCTGAAGGTTTAAGGATGCTGTTTCAGGATTGGAACTGGATGATAGGATGGCGGTGTCGTCTGCAAAAGTTGCTAGAAAGGTATCAGGATGTGTAGGAATATCAGCAGTGTAAAGGATGTAGAGGATGGGTCCCAAGACGCTGCCTTGAGGAACACCGGCCTCAACGGGATAAAGGTTAGAAAATTCTTCACCACAGCGAACTCGGAAGGAACGGTTCGAGAGATAGGATCGGAGAATGAGGTATAGGGACTGGGGTAAATGGGTTTTCAGCTTGAAGAGTAATCCAGTGTGCCATACCCGGTCAAAAGCTTGCGCAATGTCCAGAAACGCACCAGAACAATACTCTTTGCATTCAAGAGCTGAGGAAATATGGTCTACAACTCGGAGCCCCTGTTGAACTGTGGAATGCTGAGGACGGAATCCAAACTGATGGGAAGGAAGATTTTGAGATTCTATTATGGGTAGGATACGTTTAAGAAGAAGCCTTTCGAAGATTTTTGAGAGGATGGGGAGTAGACTAATAGGCCTGTAGGATGAAGTGTTGTTGGAAGGTTTACCTGGTTTTAAAAAAAGGATGATGGTGGAATGTTTCCATAACAGAGGAAAATAGGTGGTGCGGAGGATGCAGTTATAAATATAAGTAAGGAATATAATAGCTTTCTGCGGAAGTTGTCGGAGGATCTGGGGAGTAAGGAGATCGTGTCCAGGAGATTTACGGAGAGTCAGTTTTTGGAGAAGATATTTGACCTCAGAGGGATTAATAGCTTTAGGAGGTAGGGAAAGTGGAATCGGTGACATAATAAAGTCTTGCACTTTTGCGGTGTGATTGATGTGGGATTCCGGGTGAGGAGTGAATACTTTGGAGAGGTGTGTGGCGAATTCCTCGGCTTTATCTTCATCAGACGCAGCCCAGGAGTCATCACCACGTCGGAGAGGATGGGAAACATGATGGTATTTTAGGATCTTTTTCGTGACTTTCCACAGGGAATTATCACGAGCTGATAGAGAGGAGAGGTAGGAATTAAAGGACTGGGAACGGAAGTTCGCCAACACCCTCTTCAATTGTCTACAATAGAAGTTATAGGAGCGGCGATCTGTTGGGTGTCGGGTGCGCTGCCATAATGATCTTGCTCGGCGTTTGGTGTGGATAAGGTCTATAATAGGTTGTGGAAAATGATTTTGGTCTGGATTTATATTGGAGTGTTTAGGAGAGGAAGCAGTCCAGACAGCTTGTTGGATGGCGGTGGTAAAGGAATAGACGGAATTATCTAGGTCATCTTGGGTTTTGAGGGTTACTCTGAGGTCAATATTATCGGTCAGGATTTGGCGGAAAAGTTCCAGTTGACAGGGCCTCGGATGAATGATGGTGGAATGGGTTTTGGAATTGGAGTGAGAGATGCTTTTAGGATCAGTGGACTATGGTCTGAGGATAGTTCATCAAGGCGAGTTAAAGACAAGTTGAGAGAGCCTAATCCGCTGTGGATAAAGAAGTCGAGGATGTCAGGATTGCGGTTAGGATCGGTTGGCCAGTAGGTAGGGGAGTCAGGAGGCAGGATATTAAAATTTCGGGAGTTGAGTGCAGACAGCAAATTTCGTCCCCGAGAATTCGTGGTTCTGGAACCCCACTGCTGATGCTTGGCGTTTAAGTCTGCACCCAGAATGAAACGATTTCCTAAGGAATCCAGGAAGGATACAAATTCAGAATTGGAAATGGAATGTTTAGGAGGGCAATATGCAGATGTGAGGGTTACCGGAAAGGCAAAAGTCTTGATTACTATGGATGTGGCTTGTAGGAAATCATAGGTGGGAAGTGGGAGTAAATGATGAGAGAGGGATTGGTGGACAATGATAGCAGAACCGGCATGGGCTTTACCGTCTGGGTGGTCAGTACGGTATGTCATGTATTTTGAAGTACTGTTTAGTCGTTAGTCTTGTTTCAGTTATAAGTGCAACATCGATTGTTTTGTCTTGCAACAACGCTGTCAGTTCGTCAGTATGATTTCTAACACCATTCGCATTCCAAAGGAGAATGGATAAGGAGTTAGGTGAAGTCATTTAAGGATTTTTCAAAGCAGGGATTAGATTCGATACTAGATTTGTAAGGAGTGATATAAGCGGCATAACAAGAGATTTGATTTCGGAGATGAACGATGTCATTAGACTGGTAAGATCTGTGACGTTTGATGGTGGAGGGATATGAGAAATTTGATGTTGAGGAGTTTTTTGAAGATTAGGTAAACTTTGAGGGATAGATTCTTGTACAATAGATTGAGAATGTTGAGGAAAATGTTGTTCCGGCAGTGCCTCGACTTCATGATTCTGGTTACCACCTCCAAGCAAGTGGGCAAATGACACGTTAGAATTTACAAGTTTTGATGGTTCTTTTCTGCTTCTGGTTGGTACAGCTGTTTCATTCGGATCCTGAGGTTTTTGGTATCTGGTTCTGAGTTTCTTGTAGATTTCACATCCCTTGTAGTTAGCCGGGTGGTCCTTGAGGCACAGAGCACATACAGCGGGTGCTGATCTTGATCTTGTACATTCTTCTGTTTTATGCTGTTCACCGCATTTCACACAGCGTGGTATGTGATGGCAATAACTTTTGGTATGACCATATGCCTGACAGTTATGGCACTGGACTATTTCTTTCTTTGTGTAAGGTTTTTCAACTTTTACACGGGTATAGTACAGTCTGCTGAGGTCATAGATTTTTTCGACTCCTGCTGATGGTTCCAAGTCCACGAAGAATAGAGGCAGTGGACTTTTATCTTTTAGAACGTTGGTGACTTGCCTCGCTTGGAATCCTAATTCTGTCAGTTCTTCTTTGATTGCTTCAACGGGTGTTGAGGAATGTAGGTTTCTGATTACGACCCTTAATGCTCTCTCTTGGCGCAGCTGATAAGTTTGAAAGTCAGCTTTGGTCTCAGTCAGATATTTTACAATCTTTCTGTAGGTTTCAGCAGTAGTCGGAGATATTTTAGTATCATTGGTTCTACTTATACAATAATAACTATTAGGATCTGTTACTTTGTTTAAATGCGCACACATCAGTTTAAAATTTTTAATATTTTTAACAAATATTGGTGGAGGTAGTGGTTCTCTGGGTATAGGAGAAGATTCCATGGTTTCTTTTTCATTTTGGAGGATCTGAAATGGATTCGGTGTAAAAAACGGAGATTCATCAGTTATTCCTTGTGATGATGTGCTGGGCTGTGGTTCAGAACCTAATGAGGTAGCTGACGCAGTCGCTGGTGGAATCATTTTTTTATTTTGTTCACGGCGGGGTCTCTGTTTTGTGGGAGACGAGTTAGAACCTGCAGATCTAGATCTTTTACTTGCAGACTTTGAGGACATGACTTGATGAAAATATCTCATTGATTAAGAAAATAATAATAATAAATAAATAATGAGATAAGAATTAAAGATAAAAGAAAGATAATTAAAAGAAAAGCAAGCCCGAGCTTGCCGAGCTAGCGGCAATCAGCTGATCAGTGACCCTTCTTTCACTTTTTCGTGATTGTACAAAGTAAATTATAACTTTGCTTACCGAAACTTCTCCAATATTCACTGCCGTAATATTCCTGAGGTCTAGTGATGTTCTCCAGACTGAATTCTAGCGAATTCCTACTGAAAAAAGCAAAAATCTGAGAGACGATGTAACGTATGACTGTTATCATCGAGCGCATCCCATTAAATATTAAAATTAATATTCTGACTTCTAAAATATAATAATAAGTTCATCGAAGTTATTTATTAGTGTATATGTATATAACATTTTATAATTTAGCACTGATATAACTAATCTATAATAAAATAGTGATAGGTCGTGCGACACATTCATTGCATGAAATATTTATAATTATTAGACTATCCTCTTAACTTTTATGTCAAGAAGAGGAAGTATGTTTAAAAAACTTCTGATTTAATGTGTGCTGACGTTTTAGCCTCAGTTTTTGGTCGTCTTCAGTCGTCAATGAAACTGTAAATAAAGAGCCATCGAAATTAATCAATAGAAATTTAGATTACTTTTATTGATATACTTTATTTTAGACATATTAATTTATTTGACTTTACTACTACTGTACGATAGCCTGTCTCGACGTAAAACAGGCCTTTGACCGAGTCTGCCACCCAGGACTGCTGTACAAACTCTGCGAATTCCTGCCTTCTAATTCTTGCTAGTCCAGTCCTACATCTCTGACAGGTCCTTTAAAATAAAAAAACGATCGTTTCTATTTGTCCATTTTTACTCAGTCTGCTGGTGTTCCTCAAGTCAGTATCCTAGGACCCATTCTTTATAAAGTTTATACAGCTGATATTCCATCCCATCCTAATACCTTCCATTCTACATCAAACTATTGCCTCTCAAACTCTCCAATCCCTTATCAGAGACCTTAAGGTATGGTGTCAGAATTGGCGAATTAAAACAAATTCCAACAAATCTCACCAAATAAAATTTACCCTTCGTCGCAAATCTATGACATTCTGCCCTGCAGTATTCTTTAATAATATTCCGCTTGTCTCAATTGAGCAGATGCGCTACATAGGACTCCTACTTGACCAACGTTTAACATGGAAACATCACACTGAAATCATAGCCCCTTCTGTATCAATCCCTTGGACATATTCACTTACATTTTCATTTTTTTTTCCTATCTTGATACATAAAAAAAAAGGACTTTACTGTTAATTTTTGTTGTTGATATATTGCATAAATCATGATTTATTGTTTATTTATAATTAATCGATTGATTATCATTGAGAATTAATCATTGGTATATACAGCATCGTTTTCATTAATTAAATTTCTCATTATTAAATTATAAAATAATTAAAAAGTATATTGTTTCTAAACAGAAATATTTTATTTTCTTCTGCCTTATTTTGCCTCCGACGAGTTTGAATGAAAATAATATAAGTACGCAACTTAATTTAACTTTAGTTTTTATTATGTGAATTCTGCTATTCTTGAAATGTAGATGAGTATTTAAAATGTGCTATTTAAGGATTAATAGTACCCACTTTTATGATATTATTTGGTTGATATACATCACAATCTTTTAATTACTATATGTGAACTGTATCGATCTCATGAAAATTTTAAATTTAGCATAACGCACATTTCTTGAATTGATAATTTAGGTAGGATGGAGTGATTCCTGGGAACGCAAACAGGCGGATGTTGACATTATTAGTTGGAACCCTCTCGCTTCCGAATTGTTCGAACCTAAGGCCTGTTTACAATCATCCGATTTATTTACTTTTAGTTAATTGAGAGCTAACAAAAGTAATTGTCTGATCAGCCTAAATATTATTAGTACCCTTACATTTATTTATCTCAAATTTCAACTCATAACATACATGAGAACGGGGTTGGTTACATTTAGTGTAGTGGCTTCTAGCAGCCTTCTTTGCCCCATGTCGCTGGCTCAAACCCGACAGATGATCCTAGAATTTTTTAAAGGGAGTACCGAACCTGTGCAATGTACTTGTTAAAAATCCCTGTTCTTATTTAACCTGGATAGCTACTATTCATGGCTCCCACTGTTGTAGCATCGTTCAGGCAGCTCAAAGTGACGTTAAATGAATACCAACAACTTCTATGGGAACTACTATACAAACTCCAATTGAAGTAGATCCTTCACTCATGATTCTCTCACTCACTGATAAAAGCAACGGTCCTTTTATAACCAGTCTCCTCCAATATAAAACTCTATTTTAATCTATACATCCCATTGGCGCGACATTTTCAAATTTTGCATATATTTTCTAATGAATTCAATTTATTATTTTTATATAATAGGATATGGAAGATGGTGACACAAAAAAAAAAAAATACAATACCTATTTAATATGCTTTTTAGAACTTTATTGCGTGCATAAACATCCTAAGATCTAAAATTTATATAACAACCCTTCAAATTGAACCAAAATTAAATAAGGTAAATAAACATAAAATCTAATCAACGATACTAAGCCATAAAATAAACCAGATTGACAAGCACAGCATAAATGGAGGATAGTTGAATCAGACAGGTTTAAATATATTGCCTCTTCAATCGCTTCAATGACCAACCCACTCAGGATATAAGCGCTAATAACACATCCCTTCCACGGAGAATCAAATCGAAAAAAATTCTAAGAAACCTGAAGCTGAGCTGGTAAGATGCCGTAATAAAGACTTTTATGAAAATGCGTCGTATAAATAAGAAGTGACAGTCCCCTTGAGGGTGGGTTTATGCTGTAGCTGCAATAAGCGATAAGAACTACCATACTTCACTAAAAAAATCTGGTGAGGGCAACACGCGACTTTCACTTAACTCCGTTTTTAAAATCGATTAAAGAAGTTTCAAATACAGTTAGAGATCAAATTGAGTGAAACCATTAAAGAACTAATTAAAATGAATTTATTTCTATAGGAACATGTGTTTCCTTAAAAAATCTATTGTATTATTTTCTAAAATAATCGGTTTTTCTTCACTCTTTATTAACTTAACAACTCTTTATTAACAAGCTTGTGTATAAGATAATATTTTTTCTAAAATCGTTATCTTTCCAACGCTATTTTATACATATATATTAATGCTCTTGTGTCAAAAAACACAAATTTGCCTAAAAAAAAATGTTTCCACTTTTCTCCTTTAGTTGGATATCGAATTCGTTCAACTTATATATTTACCTGTTTTTTTTATCAATGGTAGCAAGATGAGATGATATGGTTATTTTTATAAAATCTACAAAATTAACGGTAGTTTAGAGGAAACTTTTTTAAAATATCGGAATATAAGCCCTTTCAAACTATTTCAATCCAAACGAAACCTACATGATGTTAAAGCTCATTAAATTTTACATCAATATAGCGTGTTTAATTAAAATCGTTTGAGCCATTTTTGAGAAAATCGTAAAAAGGTGCAAAATGCAAGTATAAAATGGCTCTTCTGGTTAGCTGAGTTTGATGAAAAAGTTTTTGTAACATCTGAGGAGTATAGTTGTCTTTAATATGAAATTTCAGTTTCATAGGACTTTTCGTTTACGCGTTACCACACACACACGACTCAGGGGACCCTAAAACGTGGAAAATTTTCACGATCGCTATACTTTCCCTTGCTAAATATTTCATATTTAGGTGAGTGAAAGTAAAAAGCGAAGAAAAACTTCCGTTGTTCTCCATTACCTTAAACGTTTAATCGAAAACTAGTAATTGACAAATTATGGGAGCGTTGATAATTTCATCATATGCTCATTCAATTTTATTCAGGAGTTAAAGCGAAATTAATTTAGGTATTAATCGCCATTGGGTGTCTGACTGGGAAACAGTATAGCTACAAATGTTGAAGAAAGTTTATGGGTCAATATATTCGAAATCGTCCAGATCTTGCCGCTCAACATTTTTGATTTTTATAATTTTTTTACCAGTTATTCTCTATTCTTTCATGAATAACAAACTGTGGACAACATTTTTTTCTGGCAAATACTTTTAGTGTTGCAACCGTTTTAAGTCATTTTTGCGTCTGAATACATGTGTTACGAAAATCTCTCTAATTCTGGTAATTAAGCATATATCGAGTCAAAACCAAAACCAACAATAGGATAAAGATATATTTTGTCCCTACAACTTATTACCTTACAAGTGAAGAAAGTAGTTAAAAGATTTCTCGAAAATGAATACAAATGAGACTTTTAGCGAGTTAAAAGAAGGTAAAAACTCATTTTTCCCAATGTTTGTATGCAAATGTCTCATAAGGGATTGAGTGAAAAAATATGATTTAAGATTTCTTGAATTTTTTAAACAATTTTACTTAGGTAATGTGTTGTGAGGAACAAAACTGTATACAGTATGCTCATCATGATTCTAGTTTTTGTTTCGTTCTGAAATATGCAAAATTACAAGAGTTAATAATTAAAAAAAAAAACACGTTATTTTAATAGAGAAGAGAATTTTATAACCCGGGACCAGCTCAGCCTTAGTCGCCAAAATATCACTTATAAATATCGTATAGATGTGTAACTTGTGTTAGTTTCATAGTTTTTCACTCATACTTTTGAAATATTTTCGTGTAAACTTCTAGAAACACGAGTTTTCGCCTTCTTTTTTTTCACATACAAAAACGATAATGTTCTCAAAATCGAAACTTGTACAGAAATAGGGCTGTGACTGAGGACACTATAGCTACATACGCTGGATTTTCTTAGGCTGATTGAAAATATTGTCCGTTTTTAAAATCGATTGAAGAATTTTCAAATACAGTTAGAGATCAAAATGAGTGAAACAACCAAAGAACTAATTAAAATGAATTTATTTCTATAGGAACATGTGTTTCCTTAAAAAATCTATTCTATTATTATCTAAAATAATCGGTTTTTCATCACTCTTTATTAACTTTTACAAGCTTGTGTATAAGATAATATTTGTTCTAAAATCTTTATCTTTCCAACGCTATTTTGTACATATATATTAATGTTCTTGTGTCAAAAAACACGAAAATTTCCTAAAAAAATATGTTTGCACTTTGAATGGAAATTTCATGACAACTAAATTATATTGAAAATAAATTTTTTAAAGTTTCTAAATATTGCTATATCTGAAGGATTTTTTTTTTCAACATCCACTTCATGAGTATTCTAATAAATATAGCTCATGTTAATTAATTATAATTATGTCACATATTGTGGTAAAAACATCAATCCAATTTTTTGTGTAGTTTATCGTTTTTAATTATGAGTACTTTAAATATACTATTTTCATTTTAGTGTAACAAATTTGAAACAATAATTAAATTAAACCCTACAGTATAGATTAAATTTAGACTTTAATTTCGTGACTTTTCTGAAAGCGAAAAAATATTTTGTCGAACTTAATGATCTTAGTTCTGTCCATCCTGAGTTTGGCTCAGGCCTAGATAGGTGCTACATCGTGTCTGTGTTCACTACGTGCCAGTGTGTGCATACTTCTCTCTAGAAGTCTGATTTTTTGAACAATGCTGTAACTTCTATTAATCTGTATTGTAATAAATTTTCATCGAACTGTGAGTAGTATAAAAAGTGCAAGGAGTTGTATAAGGAATATAATTTCACGAAGAGTTTGCAGTCCTTATCAAATTTGCAAGCGATATCATGTCTACCCCCACCACCGCGGTGAGTTGTCAATGACTGAGAGTTAAACTTAATTCCAGCAGCTGTTTATTTATTTATTCAACCAGCTGTATATAACGTATTTATTTATATTAACCTGTTGCATATATAGGTATATAATTTTTTTTTTTTTTTTATTTTTCTTGTTTACTTAATTACATAGATTTTCTATAAATAATGGCGGAAAGCTCTCTGAACAGGCTTAGTCTAGAAGAAAAAATAGACCTATTAATCAGTTCTACAACAACCACAAATGCAGAAATTTCAACAATTAAAAATTCTATGGAACAATTTACAAAAATCATATCAGGATTTCAAGAAACTCAGAATTACATTGTCTCTCAGTTTAAAACCTTTAACGAACAGGTATCAAGCCTAAAAACAGAACTTCAGAGCTTAAAAAAACGCTTCGGCTGAAATGATGTCAAGTAAAAAAATAGAAGTCAAGGGGATTCCTTATAAAGAAGGGGAAAACGTAAAGATAATATGCTCCGATCTATTCAGTCTCCTAAATACTGACTTTAATATCAGAGATCTTGATAATTATTACAGAATCCGAAGAAAAAACAGGTCTTTCACTGATATTATCATACTGTTTTTTCTGAGGAAAGTCGATCGAGACGCATTTTTGGAACGAGCTCGAGAATACAGAGGAAAAGTTTTTGTTAAGAGTATCAGTGGCTTCGAATCTGACCAGGAAAAAATCAAAAACGTATACATAAACGAAGTACTAACCCCTGAAAATAGAATAATATTCACTAAAGCTAGAGCCTTACAAAAAGAAGGACATTTCAAGTATGCTTGGCATAGAAACGGAAAAATATATATACGGCATATTGATGGCTCTGCCAAAATACCAATCAAAAGCGAATCTGATCTGTCTCTATTTAAAAATATACATGAACAGTATTACGACACCGACTCCGATGAATTTAATAGAAATAAAGATATCAATGAGAAAAAGCGTTCACTCCCGGCATCACTCGAAACTACTCCGTGTACTTCAATCCAAAATAAGAAGACTAAAAGTAAAGATATTACATCTTGACCACTGTCAAAAAAAATACCGAATTGTTTATCTGGAATCTTAAATCACAAAAGGAATACCTGTAAAATTAAAAATTTAAATTACTCAGAGCCTTGCACAATATTTTCCTGGAATGTTGATGGATATAAAAATTTCGTGGAAGAAGGTAAAAAATTCAAAGACACCTCTATAATCTGCCTCTGTGAAACGCACTTATTAGAAAAACCGCCAGCGGCCCCGCCAGCGCTCTCACAATTCAGTTACGTTTCGTCCAACGCCATCAGGGAGAAGAGCCGAGGTAGAGGCAGTGGTGGTCTAATGATATTCTATAATTCTAGTGTCTTTGAGGTCAATGTGTTGGATATAAGTGAGTATTGGATTTGTGCCTATTTTAAAAAAAATCAGGGATTTAGTGCATTTATTATAATTTTAGTTTATTTTAAGCCTTCTTTGAACTTAAACTATGTTTTAGAATTATTTGAACCAACTATATTAAGTATAAAAAGTAGATATGCTCACAACTTAGTTCTCTGTCTAGGGGATTTTAATGCCAGGGTTGCGAATTTGAATCAGGGAGATATTGAGGCCTTTGATGGCTCTAATTTAACACATCGTAGAACTAGCTTGGACCTTGTAGAAAATAGGAGGGGTCAAATACTGGTAGAATTTATGGAAAATAATTCTTTTGTTCTTCTAAATGGTCGAACTGCTAGCGATAATCCCGGTCAGTATACTAATGTCACTCCAAAAGGGAAAAGTGTAGTTGATATGGTCTGGTGCAGCTATCAACATATAAATTCGATTGCCGATTTAAAAATAATACATAATATTTCAGTCTCACAACACTTTCCTATAGAGACCAAGCTCAATATTTGGGTAAATACTACGTGTACTATTCCGTTAAAAAAATCTAACCTCTCTTTTACTTTCGCGAAATGGGATGATTCAAAAACTTTAACATATTATGAACTAATTATGAATTCCCCTAGGGTAGGATATAACATAAACTCGCAATCCGTCGAAATACTTCAAAATAATCTTATAACTGCTATCCAAGAAACGTCACAAACACTTGGTTTATTAAAGAAAAAAAATTTTAATAGTAATAATTGCCATAGAATAAATAAACCCTGGTTTGATTATGAATGTGCATTGGCGAAAAGGTATGTTAGATTTAGGCTAAAATCAATGGTTAAAAATCGTTTTCTTGAGAATGAAGTTGCTGATTACATTACCTCAAAGAAAAAATTCAAAAATTTAATAAAATTGAAGCGGCTTGAATTCGAGCGCACCATCATGGATGATCTAGCTAATGTTCGTGATTCGAAAACATTCTGGGGTGCAATAAACAGATACAAAAATAGGCAACCACAATCTTCACCGATAAACTGTGAACAATGGCTTAATTATTTACAAAGCATATATCCCCCGCGGGTCGACCAAAACGTATCGTACTTCGGAGTACTTCATCCCCTCCTCGACTCGGTCATTAGCCTCGAAGAACTTCAGATTTCCTTAAGAAAATGTAAAACTGGCAAGAGTCCTGGTAGAGATGGCTTTAATTACGAATTTTACAAAAATTTACCCACTAACTGGCAATTATACTTACTACATTTATATAATAAAATATTTGAAACGGAAAATATACCAACATCCTGGGTAAAAACGGTGTATATTATGATATTTAAAAAGGGTGACAGAAACCTACCAGAAAATTACCGTCCGATTGCTTTGTTGAATTGTATTATGAAAATATTCACACAAATAATTTTAAATAGGCTCACTCTATGGTGCGATGAGACGAATGCTCTTCCCGAAGCACAATCCGGGTTTCGTAAAGATAGAAGCTGTTTGGATAATTTGTTTATATTGACAGCTCTTATTCAGATGCAGCTGGGATCTCGGGGAAAAAAGTTTTTTGCCATCTTTGTCGATTTTAAGCGAGCCTTTGATTCGATTAATCACAATCTCCTATGGCAATCTCTTCACAATCAAGGCTTTAGCGGAAAAATTATTAGAATTTTAAAAAATATATACCAGAACGCCTCGGCTGTCGTTAAAAGTGACGGTATGATATCAGAAGAGATCGATGTCACATTGGGTCTACTGCAAGGGGAAATATTGTCCCCTTATTTATTTAGCCTTTATCTAAATGATATAGATGTGTTTTTCCGAAGCAAAAATGTTGGAGGCATAAAAGTAAATAACTCGTGCGACATACTGCTACTCCTTTACGCGGACGACCTCATTATCCTAGCAGATAGCTATACCGACGCCAAAAACAAAATAAATATTTTGAATCAATACTGCCTGATGAAAAGGCTAGAAGTTAATACTCGGAAAACAAAAATAATATGCTTCCACAAAGGAAAATGTAAACGGGTTGGCAAGATATACTATGAAAATAGTGAAATAGAAAGAGTACCGGAGTACACGTATCTAGGAGTACCATTTTCCGAAACGGGAATATTTTACAAAGCCACTAACTACTTCATATCCAAAACGAAAACTGCAATAGGTTCTGTTATCGCACTTTGCGCAAAAACAAAACTAAGATCGTGGGAAAACAAAATTAAAATAAATAATGCAATAGCAATGAGTATCCTCTTTAATAATGTGCAAATATGGGGACTAAGATATGTAGACAGGATAGAGAGCGTAAATATCAACTTTTATAAACGTTTATTTGCATTAAACAAAAATATACCTGTTTTATTAATACGGTCGGAATTTAATGTTCCCCATTGCCTAATCTCAATATTAAAGTTTTCTCTCTCTTGGGTGCATAAAATTTTAAAACTCAGTGATAACCGACTCCCTAAAATATGCTTTAATACATTAAAGAAAACTTATAAACCAACAAATAAAGAACAAAAATACAACTGGTTTCACCAATTATACTGTATATTAAATCGAATAAACAAACAGTCTATATTAGAAATAGAAAACCCGGCTATTTTTCAGTTAGAGATGCACAAAACATTGATACTGTTTACAAATCATATGGAGACAATAGATAAACAAAAGTTAATCACCCCCGGTAAATACAACCCACTCTATCCGTCCATTCATAACAATAGACATAAACCTCAAGCTTACTTATTATCAAACGCACCGTTCCGTGTCATAAAAATATTTGCACAATTAAGACTCTCTGGAAATTACAATATTAAATTAACATTTAACAATATATACTACCAATTTAAACCCAACGAAAACTGCACGCTATGTAACCTCAACGAAAGAGAGGACTTATTTCACATTTTCATTCGATGTCCCATATACGCACCATACCGAACCCATTATATCCCTAGGGCCTTAAATATGAACATTACAAATTTTATCGCCCTATTTACCACCGATGATATTGATGAATTGAAAAATATTTATTATTATGCCAGGCAATGTTGCCAAATCAGATCATTTATAATAAATGAATAAACATGTTTGTTAACTGTATCATATTATTTATCGTGTTTCGCCATATTATGTAAAACATATATTTATATATTTATTATATTGTAAACTATTATATTATTCATATATTGTATTTGAGTTATTTTGTTATAAGTTTTATTGTAATACAATGTACCTAGAGCTGATAACGTAGTGAATTGGTGTCTTGCTAACTTTTTTATTGAAGTATGTTTTTTATTCTATATTTGTTATGTAGCCAGCTCTATTTGTATGGGGGTTACCCCGAAAGCAAATAAAATTATTCATTCATTCATTCATTCATTCATTCATTCCTTCTCGGATTCACTCATGGTGAAGGTGCATATATTTTTTCCCCAGAATTATCTTTTTACTTTTTAACTTCCTAATGATTAGCAATTGCTATCGAATGTATTGTGGGTACGTAGAAAAAGGAAAAATGTTGTATTAACCAGAGTATCTCTTCCGAATATTAAAGCTATATGGCTATAGTGTATTAAATAATTATACATAAATGAATGTTTCAACTTATGCAATCAAATGTTTCAGCACAGGTCGTTCAAAGAAAGCAAATAAATAAAAATTAATCATTAAAAATGTTTGATATAGAGATCAATAAAATCTCTTTGTTATTTTGAGCCCAATAAACCTAACTTACGTTGTAAAACAAAACTTTAAACGCCACCCAACGGTAGCAGAAAGTATTTTGTGGAAATGAAAACGAATAGGTCATAAAAGAGTGTAGTAAACGTGGCAGGATTTGATGGATTAGGGTTGTAAAATTGTTTAATTTGACAAACTACGGCTGTAAAGGCCAGTTATGGTTCTCTATCTTCATATTATCGTTACGTGTAAATTTTCGAACTAACATTTCGCTCATAAACTTATTAATAAAGACGAATCTGGCATTCATTTGATTTTATTCTTTTGTAAACTACGTGTAAGTATATGAATTATTAATTGAAAAATAAAAAGATTTATAGGAAAGTAATCCGTTACGTTCATAAATAAACCATTTTCTTTCAAAATTCAGATTTATCAAGATCCTTTTTTGTTCGTTGTTTGAGGTATTTAAGACAATTATCGGTGATATTTATTATTCTTTGGCGAAAGAAATTATTCAAGATAGGTAGGGGGGGTTACAGATATTTTCATTGCCATTCCTAGGAACAGACAAATGTTTTTATTAATATAAATCTGGTGAGACGAGTTTCTTTTAAAAATCAATATTTGCATTATATCTAAATTTCGGATGTAGAACCGACATATAAGTCTACAAATTAAAAAAAAAAAAAAAAGTTAAAGTGAAAAGTCAGGATGAGTTTTAAAATGATCTTTCAAGGGGAATGTTCATTCTAACAAAAAGTATTTACACAGGTCATTTTATTTATCTGATGTTCTTATCATTTATAATTCCACATAAATATTTAAGTGCTAGATGCTGTCCTCTACTGGTTAACAGACATTTTGTTTAATATTTTCAGAATTATTCGCAATAGATTGCGCAATCCTCGGAATCCTATAATATATTTATATACTAATATTGAGAGTTTTCGAACCTTCATTCTGTCCCACGCGAGTGTTTTTAGTCTTTGTTGTAACATAAAGAGCGCTTAATGAAGTACAGTCCTGTAGAACGGCTTGAAATTAGCGTTGTTTGGCGTATCTGAAAAATACATTTTTAATTACATATAAATCATCTTTTTATTACATAGTTTGAAATAAGGGTCAGTTCAAAATCATTAAAATAAAAAGAAACCTTTGTCATTTAGACTATTTTTTTTTTTTTATTATGCCTTCCCATTTTGGCTTCCGCCAATTTAGATTATTATAATAAAGGCAATTTCGAATTTTTATGATTTTATTTTTTACTTTCAAAAATGATTAAATTACTAGATGAACCAGCTTTATTGATTTATTTACGTTGAAAATAATAAATGATTTCGATTCAACTTTTTGTTGATATTTTAAGTTTTTTTTTGTTCCGAGAGGTTTCATAATTTTTGAGAAGAGTATATCTCACATCTTTACTTTTTCCTATTATTTCACACATGAAATTTTTTTTCTGAATGGTTCAAGTGAATTATTTTATTTTATTTTTTTTTTGTGTGCAATAAATATACTTCTATTCAATTCTATAAGTAAGGTACATTACACAAAAAGCTGTTCATGATTATATATCTCATTATTAATGTGTAACTGTAGATTTCGGCGTCATAGTGAAAAATAAGGTGATAATTCTTAACATTTTGTGTAACCCCCTTTTTATTTATGTATTTTTTTTTAAGCTGTATTATTTTTTCACCTATTAAAAAAAAAATTAAAAATGTTGTTAGGGATGAATATGACACTATAACCTTATGCACGTACTATTTAATTAAAAAAAAAAAAACTTAACAGAACGAAAAAATACTGAATTCGTCACAGATGAAACAGAAATTCTAAACGAGTTTGGCTTAGAAAATATAAAATTATAATTAGGGTTGATGGTTTAAGAGGCAAGATATTAAATATTTTGTCATCATTAAAATTTCGGATCGCATTGCAAATCCCCCAATGGCCTTCCAATTGTGAACAGCGTATTGCTTCTAGTTGACACAATTCCTTTGATCCCTCGGTTCATCCTCTATGCAAACTCACTCAATTTGAATATATCTTCCTCTGGGAATGGATCACGTTTGGTTGGATTCATTTTTGTATTCAGCAGTCCGTAGAATTCTAAGAAGTGGGGTCGGGTAGTTGAGGGTCAGTAAAATTAGTGATGCAAGTTTTGTAACGAACTTGCCCATGGAATCGGTGACCCATTGGTTGTCTGTTCCACATAGTCATCGGTTACCGATGTGAAATATTTTTTTTTCCAGTTGGTACTCTTCATGCAAAAATGTTGGAAAATTGTTTGTTTTCAAGTGTTCCGTCCTCTGCACTTAGGATCGAAACCATATTTTTTCGGTTATTGTATTTCTTACATATTGCAGCTTTCCTGAAATATCTCAATTTTTGGCGTCGTACTGAAAGGGTGGATACTTTCCTTATTTTTATTTTTTATTTCATTTATTAATTTTTAAACAAAATTACATGCAATTTTACTGTGCAAGTAAAAGTCACTACCCCAATAAGGCAAGGAAAGTTAACCTGCGGCAATTCAATATAATTCTGATTACACAGTAAAAACAGTTGAGAAATGAAATGAAAAACGAATGATAAAAAAATGAGTTCGGAATACATATACATATATGCACGATGTAATATAGAGGTATGTATATACAAACTCAACCTATATGATCTATACTAATATTATAGAGCTGAAGAGTTTGCTTGTTGGTTAGAACGCGCTAATCTCAGAAACTACTAGTTCAAATTGAAAAATTCTTTTTATGTTGGACAGTCCATTTATCGAGGAAGGCTAGCATTACAATTAATAACATTCCACCAGAGCCAAACATTAAAACACATAGGAATCGATTCACGGCAAGAATAAGGTTGCGGGGAACATCAGTATGTTCTTCTGCCACAAGAAAAAAAAAAAAAATTATCATTTACGCATAAATACTTTAAAATATTGTATATTCTTTTAAAAACTTCTTAATAGCGATCATAATAACAGAAATTGAAGCAGACGAAGTCGCGGTCAACGGCTAGTATTTAAATAATATAAAAAACAATAATAAAAAATTATACATAATTTGACATGTCTATAGCAAATAGTAATTTGAATTTAATAGTTCAGGTTTTTCCCCCTTACTGAGGGATTTCACCCATTTTTTAACATTGTGGTAACACATTGAATACAATTGTGTAATTATATCAAATATTTGAAAACAAATTATTATAAACAGAAGCTATTGAACAATAGATCTGGTGTATCGTGTGAAGCTATGTAATGTTCTTGGCACTACTAAGGTATAGTAAGTTTAGAGACTTGTGAAAAAGCGGTTTTCTATCCGGACATTGCCAAGGGTGCACGTGTAATTTTATTTTAATGATAAATTTAGTTATGTGGTTGAGTTTTCGCCATATCTGTTTTTTTAAATGTCGGTTAAGATACAGGATTCAGTACTGAGGTCAAAATGTATTACGAGCTGAATAATATTAATGTATAAGTACCAAACCAAAATATTTTAGGAAGAAGAAGAAAAAAAAAACTTTATTCTGGGACTAAGTCCCCTAAGAATAAAATTAAATTTAACAAAGTAAAATATTCACATCTGGCCTAGATACAAAAATAATTAGGAAAAAAATAAAATAGATTTAACATAAGTAAAAAAAAAAAAAAAAAATACTGATAAGAAATAAATACATTTGGTGACAATATAATTAACTAATATTTAACGCTTTTGCTAAAACTAAAACAGACTGCACAAAAAAAAAAAAAAAAAAGAACTACTAGTGTACATTTATTTCAACTTATTTAAACACTTTAAAAAAAATTAAAAGTATTGACTATCATTTAACAGTAATTATTATTGCAGCTAGCGTTATTATGGGAAGTGAGGAGATACTGGATAAAAGGTATTTGAAAGTGGAGAGAGGGAGGTTGCTCGACGGATGTTTGTTGGGAGAGAATTCTAAAAACTGGTGTAGCGGGATAAAAGGAACGCTCATATGTTTTAGTTCTGTGGGAAGGGATATAAAGGTCGGAATGTCGGGATCAGGTTTCTTGTTAATGGATTGATAGTTTAAACTGCAGGAGAGGGAGGGTGCTGGGAGTTGATGGTTTGGTAAAGGAATGTTCCGAGGAAATATTGTCTACGGGTTTGAGGGAAAAGCCACTTTAACTCGTCATAGAGATGGGACACGTGAGATCGCCTCGTGGTGCCAAAGACTAATCTTACCAAAGACCAAAAACAGTTCATGATAAACTTTGCTCGTTTCTTTAGCATCGACGAGAGGCCACCGTATACCATACATCCATAGTCAAAGTGGGAGAAAATCAGTGAGGAAACGAGGAGCTTACGAGTGGACTATGGATGAAGATGGCGGGATTTGACCGTCGGGAAATTTGGGCTATGTGTTGTTTCCAAGATAGGGTTTGGTCAAGGAGAAATGCTCGAGCCTTAGGCTACACCTGAGGAAAGAGTATGGAAAGAAGACAAAGGTTCGTTGGGTACATAAACTGCTTGAGTGCGCTCAGAAAGAAAAGATTGAAGCCACAGAATAGAGCTATGGGAAAAGGAAAAATGTTTTAGAAAAATTTGGAGTAGAGGATTGTATGGTTCAGAGACTCAAATGCTTCAGAAAAGTCGAGGAGAATGAGTAATGTCAGGGATTTTGTTGTCCATTGCGGTATGTATGTCATTTGTAATTTTTGCCATAGCTGATTGAGTAGAAATAACTGTTCGGAAACCTGATTTTAGAGGATTAAGTAATTTGGATTCTGCAAGGAAATCTGTGATTGCACTTTTCTTTCTAATGGTTTAGATAAGTTGGACAAGATGGAAATCGGACGGTAGTCATTAGGGTTGTAGGGTTGGGGCTCTTGTTAATAAGATGGACTATGGCTTTTTTCCAAGAGGTAGGGAACACTGAGTTTTGGAGGGAAAAATTATAGATGAATAGGAGGACTGGCAGGATTTCTGGAAGACATAGTTTTAGCAGTTTGACTGGGATTCCATCAAAACCTATGGAGTCGGTGTGGGATTTCATTACGGAGGTGATAAGGTCAGTCGGAGATATATCAGAGAAGTAAAAATTATCGGGGTTGAAAGATGGAGTTGGTAGATAATGTGAAGATGATGGTGTAGAGGTATTGGATGATGCAGAGAAGAAATAGGAATTCAATTCTTCAGGTGATAATGGACTTTCTGATGGAGTTGGTGATTTGCAGAGAGAGAGTTTTCGAAGGATTTGCCACTTAGATTCAGAATCATAAGCCGAGGAAAGGGTTTCATAAAAATATGTGGATTTCGCTTGCCTAACTGCTGTTTAGGCAATTGTAGTTCATATCTCATATTTTGGAACTTCATATATTAATTTTAGGGTAGTTATTTTTGAAAATAATGTCATCACTCTACAGTTGTTTAAGTCTGTAGTGATGGTGAATAAGCAGTGAGGTATAAACTTTTCAGGGCATTAGTTTCAAAGTTTGATTACTTTTTGCTGGTTGGAGAAATGAACTTGAGGTTTCACGGTAAAATATCTCACCACCTTTTTGTTTAGACTTTTAATTTATTATGATGTACAAATCAACTTTTTCTTTTTAGCTCTTTGGTAAATTATTTTGTTTTTAATTTTATTTTTTCGTATCTTAGAGCCATTCGCATGGTTTTAATTTTACATTGTTTTAATTTTTCTTTAGTTATTACGTTGCAACCAAAAAAAATAAAAATAAATAAAAAATCAGCATGTTAGATGGAGAAATTATTTGTCCCGTTTCAATGTTGTTGAAACTCTGATAGGGCCTTCCAATCATAACTGATTCATGTTTGTCAGCGATACGAAACGAATATTAAAATACATTTTTCTGAAAGAGATGATATTATCATTATTATAGTTTCAAGGACTACTTGTTTCTAGAAACTAGTAATATATTCACAGAGATGGTTCATAGTAAAGGAAAGATAAGTAGCTCTTTCCCCAGCCTATCGTAAGACAAAAAGGAGAACAGAAGAAAATGAAAATCATCAAAGCAGATAGGATTTCTTTTATTCTCTTTCTAAAAGGGAAGTTTTAGAAATAACTGGAATATAACAAAATATTTTCTAATAAAATAGTTTGTATAGAATAACTATTTGAATATAAATCGAAAAAGTAATAAAACAAGGATACATTGTTAGTAATTTAATGTAACATTTCAGTCAAATAATCAGTTATATATATTAATTACTCTTTGAAGAATGGAGAAGATAAAATTACATTAAAAAAGGAAAACAAAAGTAATTTTTTTATTGATAAATGCAGGGAAGTTATTATTTTATAATAATGTGACTTTAACAGCAATTGATTATTTATTTATGTACGCCTCAGAGGTCTAAATTTCAAGGCAATCATGATCTCATGTATGTACATGTACATGCAATTATGATGTACATGTATGTATTATGTAATGTACGCCTCAGAGGTCTAAATTTCAAATATAGTTGTAGAGAGAAATAAATAAAATAAAATACTGTAAATAACTAAAAGGAGGGTACATTCAGCAGATAAGGAAAGAGACAGTGAGGTTGGGAATCTCAAAATAGGATTGTATCAATAGAGATGAGTATTGGAAACATTAGGAAAGATCCTTGTGTGTGCCAAACAGGTGATAAAGGGGAGAGTATGGAGCGAGAAACGGAGAAGAGTCCAGTCTGAGAGAATAAAGAAGAGGTGGGAAGAGAGAAAAAGAGTGGAATGTGTGGGCAAAGTTGGGAGAAAATGATATTTGCGTGCTTTTTAAGGCCGTTTCGCGTACAAAAAAAAAAAAAAAAAAAGATACTAAAAAGGAGGGAAAAATTTGAAAATATTAAAAATTGGTATTAGAACAGACAATAAATAATAATAATATTAAAATAAAAAAATTCAAAATGTATGGAAATAGTTTAGAGGGATTGATATAGTATGCTGTGTTATTTAAGCATCCTGATGTATTTGGGCAGCATTGCCAAATAAATAAAGCATTTCTCTCTCAAGTAGCTCATTTACAGAGATCATAAGCTATCAATCTTTCTAACATAATCTCTAACTAATTGTGCTATATTAAACCATAACTAGTCATACACACATAGAGCATAAAGTAACCATATTCTTTTACATATACATAATTATTTAACGTTTTTACAATAAACTGGATATTATGGTTCTATTGAAAATATAAATATGCCTTAAATGATTGAAGTAGGCGATCGAATGTACAAATAAAACTGAGAGAACAAGGAATCACGAAAAGCTATGTGTTTGAGTAAAAATAGCCTTACTCTTGACTTTTCAATATACCATTAGCTGCAAACTTACCTCGAAATAGACATACCTCTTTATTTACTGGCCTTGCAAACTTACTTGTCTACTGCTCATCCCAATGTATTTCCGATAATACTCCGAAGTGACTAAAAAACCTGTACCTCTACAACCCATGAAGTGTCTCGGGTTCAGTACATAGAGAGATTCGTACTGTTTCTAAACCAACGGAGAACCATGCAATGAGGATGAGATCACGCTCAGCTGATAGTTCTTTCTTCTAATTTTCAGTACCCAGTTTATAAAACCTGTATGTGCCCAATCCATACTCCAGGGTCGCCCCTAGAATAACCAAATAACATAATAAATTATACCCGGAGAAGAGTATACTATTACTCTATCCACTTCAGAACGCCGCTTCCTTTAATATAATTAATAAAAATATAAAAATGTTTTGAAAAGGATTATTTCCTTTTAAGACATCTATTTTATTCTTTTAACATATATTTTATCGATACTTACCACTGTATAAAAAACAAAACAAGTAAATGTGCAAATTTACAATTAACTCTATAAACTCTTGTGAAGAAACCCTATTGGTTGTGGTTAAATGTTTTTTTAAATTAAGTTTTATTTATTTAATGATATAATATCAAGATTATATAAATTCCGAATAGTGGTGTTGGCCTAAAATATCATTGTATTATATCAATAATAACACCTACATTGCATTTAAAGTGGACCGTGATTTGTGATTTTCAATGATCCTGATTTGTCTATTTTTATTAATGCACTTTTGGTCCTAAAATGAATCAAACTAAGAGTGTATTTATTGGGTCCACGTTCGAACATGGTGAATCCAACTGTGTACTTCGAGGATATACCTATTCCAACCACTGAAAAAGTGCATTTGGGACTGTACTTAGGCAAAAGACTGACACAGAGAACCCACATTAGACTTCAGAGAAAACCGCTGAACAGGCGATTTTGACTATTGTCCAGGCTACTTGACAAACGATCAAAATTACGCTTGAAAACCAATATGATTGTTTACAAAGTAATGGTCAACCCCTTATGGACATATAGGATAGAGCCATGGGGCTCTGCCTAAACCTCTAATATCCAATAGTCTTTCCAATCTAAAATATTATGAGAAATAGTGGATTAGCAATTTTATTTGACCAACGAATTACCTCAATAAGACTTGGACTTGCTATTATAAAATATTTCACGACAGCCTGACTTACAACATGAACCCACCGGCCCCAAAACATCGTCTTAACATATAAGTTGAACGAATTTGATCTCCTACTAAAGCAGAAAATAACAAAAATGTGTTGTAATGAAATTTTTACGTTTTTGAACATAAAAATAGTAATAAAGATGTATAATATTCCGTTGGAAAGCTAAAGATTTTAGAAACAATATTATCTTATACACAAAATTGTAAAAGTTGACTAAGAGTGATGAAAAACCGATTAAACAAATTAATAGCTGCAGATGAAAATACAATAGACTAGCTGTCCCGACTGACGATGTCCTGTCTTAGCGAAATCGGTCAAGCCGTTCATGCGTGATACGATGCACCAAGAGAGGGAATCAATTTATATATATATATATATATATATATATATATATATATATATATATATATATATATATATATATAGGTAGAAGATAGATAGATAGATAGATAGATAGATAGATTATTCTGGCCAGAAAATTTGGAGAAAAAAAAACCCTACAAGTAAACTTTTCATCTACTCTATTCAATCTGTCAAGAGGTTCACAAAAGAAATTCACAATATATATATATATATATATATATATATATATATATATATATATATATATATATATATATATATATATATATATATATATATATATATATATATATAGTCATGATTTTAACAACGGAGGTATGTGGAAGTCGTGTGTTGCGCGTACTAGATTTTCGAAGTTATGAGATTTTACTAAGTAAAAGTTCTAGCAATCGATATCTGCGAGGAGTTTTTAGTATGAGTTAATTTCGTAGAACTACGCATATTTGCTGCGGTATGGTTGATTTTTTACTCTTTTTAAAGTAATAACAATTTTATTGAGAAAATTTTACAATCTGTCCCAATTTGGACATTAATAGTATTGCTGAATGATATCAAATATACTACATTCATACAATATTTACACAACATAAAATTACAATAAAATATATACACAATAATGAATCAATACAAAAGTCAATAATTCACTTATACCTATATACACATACACACACTCCTACATACATCACATTGAGTGGAGAATCTAGCCAGTGCTAGAACTCTAATATATTTACAAAAGGTCGCGGGGCCACTGCCGTTTCAACCTTCTAGGTGGGTTGTATGGATGAGTGGAGCTGGATAGGGATTGAGCTAAAGGATTAGGATGATGAATGAGGTTCTGGTGGAATTTGGAAAATTTGGATAGAATTAGGTCTGAAATAAATGGAACATTAAGGTCGTGGTGCAAGGTATAATTGGAGACATAATAAGGAGCATTTACTATTGTACGGAGGACTTTGGATTGAAAGGATTGAATGCGTTTGATGTTAGAACGTTTAGCTGTCCCCCACAGTTCAAGTCCGTAGGTCCAGATGGGCTTCAGTATTGTCTTGTAGATTAATAATTTGTTTTCAACTGTAAGTTCAGATTTTCTGTTGAGTAGTCGGTATAACTGTCCGAATCGTCGGTTGAGTTCTTGTCTTTTAAGTCTTGTATGTGGGTTCCAAGTCAATTTTTTAAAGTAATAATATTATAATATGATTATATATTTGATAAATTAAATGTTCAAGTTAGTTGAAATAGTTTAATATTGATAAATATTCTTGACTATGAGAGAGCTCCCTGGAGACTGGGAAGACTTAATTAAGAGAGGAGGCTGAGAGGAAACTGGTTTCATTCACATCTCCCCCTCGGACGGCGGTACCAGCAGGTCGCTATTGACTCAGACCTTCTCCATATAACTACCATCTTCATTATCGGGCAAGCCACCCCCGGGGTACTTAGGTTAGGGCTCATCCAACAGGTTCTCTTTATCTGCTCCAGCAGTCCTCTTCATCCAACTCGGACTACAGCGTTCCGCACTCTATTCCTGGGCGGGCGGTGCTCTAATGGCGGGGAGGGAGTAAGTCATAAAGGTTTAATAGCCTTAAATATCTCTCTTCATCCTTCAATAGCTGCGTTTTATTTTATTTAGTGCACTCCCGATCATGGATGAGCAGCCTGGCTTCGCTGTGCAACGCGCCTGCAATATCAGGTCCTTAGTATTCAAGACTCATCCTTGAGGAGGAACCGTTGAACAACATTCTCTTGCCTCGAATAAGTATCAGGCTATTATGGTTGCAGATGCCTTGATAATTTTACGACCTTCTTCATGTTTAAGATGAAACGGTTGATACAATGATATTATCAGTAAAAAATGGTTTTGAAGTTCAATGTTAACCGGTTAACATAAAACGTAAAACAAACAATGATTTTATTTCTAAGAAGAAGAATTATATTAAATTACTGGAGTTAGAAGAAAGTAGTGCTTTTTAAATAATTCTAAACTTAAAATTTATTTTACGAAAAATCCTCAATGCTCCTTATTTTGTTACTATTGGGTTGTGTCACATAAAATGCCCTTTTTCCAGGTAAAGGATTTTTATTAAAAATACGATATGAAAACAAGATAATTTTATCCGAAGTATTTACCTTCTTTTTCTATACATTTTTCTCAACGTGACACCAACTTTTTTTATCCCCGAACTGAAAAACTCTGAGCTTTGAAGTGAAACAAAATCTGAAAACGC
Source organism: Piezodorus guildinii (assembly GCA_023052935.1). Taxonomy (NCBI): domain Eukaryota; kingdom Metazoa; phylum Arthropoda; class Insecta; order Hemiptera; family Pentatomidae; genus Piezodorus; species Piezodorus guildinii. The sequence goes on from CM041297.1 coordinate 88,924,106, forward strand.
ACTTTTCACTTGATCATCATTTTCAAAAAGTTTTCCTTTAATGAAGTTGTCTAAATTCCTGAACAGGTAGTAATCTGTTGGAGATAAGTCGGGAGAATATGGTGGGTGCGGAAGAACTTCGCAGCTCAGTTCTTTCAATTTTTGCACGGTATGTTTTGAAACATGGGGTCTTGCTGCCGCTCAGTGAGATCATGAGTTACCCATGTATCGAGCTTTTTTACTTTACCAATACACATTAAATGTCTCGAAACGGTAGATGAACTTGCATTTAATTGTGCTGTGAGTCCTTTAACTGTTTGGTAGGGTTTCCTTCTACTGTATGTTTGAGGACATCGTCTATTACGGACGGAGGTCTTCCTCGGGGCAAGTTTTCCAAGTCGGTATCCCCAGCTGAAAACTTAGCAAACCAACGGCGAATGGCCCGTTCATTAACACTCCTTTCCCCATACGCCTTGAAAATATTTCTAGCGGCCTCAGCTGCTGAATGGCCGAGTTTAAACTCGTACAAAAATATTACTCGAAAATCGCGTGTTTTCATGTCCATATTTGGAGGTATACTAATAAGTGGGTAATTGATTGGGAATATAATATGTTTATAATACAAAGGTAGAGGATTAGCTACTGTTTAATTTAAATATGTAAACATTCGGAAGAAAACAACAGAGACCTGCAAAATCCTTTATGTATTTCAGAAACTATAAAAACGGACATTTCATGTGAAACAACCCAATAATAAAATCATCCATTGAGACCTCAATATCTTATTAATTGGAGAGTTAGCCCAAATTCGATACATTTCCTTTAATTCCAAACTACCAGCCCACACAAACCTGTTTGTCCGTAAACTCTCAACTCCATCTGTACCTGATATTCCTAAGAGGCGCCTGAAAAGACGGTGGCCTCGAGACCTAAAATAATCATTACATTGTTACCTAAAAGAATGATTGAAATGCTACCACTGGGTGGCCTCCTCACAAGACTATTTCATGTGATATTTGTTATTTTAGCCCTTTTACTTTTATTATATATATTGTATATACAGTTGTAGAAATCAATAAAAATATATTTTAAAAAAATTAAAAATTATTTATCAACGTTTTGGGGTTCTCTTCCTCAATACAACAAATATAATTTTTTTCTATCCCTAATAAAAGAGTAATATTTAGTTTGGTCAAATTTGAAAAAAAAAAAAAATTAAACATAAGACTATATTTGTTATTTGATTCTCACTTTTTGTGATTCTCACTTCATTAATAAATATAGTGTGATAATGCTCTGTAATACATTAAGACTCAGGAAACCAGAAAATCGACTAAAAAGGGTAATACATTAACGAAGCATTTATTCTTTGAAATTGATTTGTACAATTTATAGCAATTGTTATAGACTACTCCTTAAGGTTTTTACGTACTTTATAATTTTCATACTTTTTTATTTTATATATGTGTTATAAAGTAAAAATGATTGTGGATAGTGTGGCAACAAATAAATTACCCAAAATTTCATTTATAATTTATAACAATATACTAAGTTTATATATACGTCAAATAGTTTCAACTGAAATGGATATATTGTTTTCCAACGTTTCGACCCCCAATGTGGGTCATCATCAGGACGATTGTAGAAGTGGAACCCAACTAGAATATTTTAATAGTCATGGTTACCCATTGTTATTACCCATTTAAGCGTCATTTTTGGGTTCTCACTCCTACAATCGCCATGATGATGAACCACAATGTGGGTAGAAACGTTGGCAAACGGTAAATAGTTGAAACTATTTAGTTATTTCATTTACTGACCGCCATCCGGACTAATTCCTTCCAGTGATTCTCAAACGGTCAACTAATTACACCCACTAGTTAAAAAAAAGAAGATATTTTTAATCATTTCTTTAAATTCTCCAACATATCATGAAATGTAAATTATGTATGATATGTAGATATACACTACTATTATCAGCTTTCTGTGTATATGTCGTGGCTTGATGTTTCCTATTTCTATAGAAACTGAATATTCCATATTTCGAGTTGTGCATTCCTAATGTTGTCTGGCATCTTATTCTACTTGCTCTAGATTCTTTTCATCTTTGCTTTGTGTTCGATTGGCGTTTTTACCAGTGCTTCATGCTTTTAATTAGTGTAAATTCTGCCAATCTAGGTTGCATTAGGATAGTGGCTTTAACGAGTACCTGACATGCACATGCTCTCCACCATCATTTTACTTCCTCTACGAAGGACGGCATAAAAAAGTATTTTTACACCCATAAAATTTTTCTAGGGTCATCTTACGGTTTGGACCTTGGTCATAGAGAGCTGTTGAACGAGCCAAAACTCCACAGGTGACCCTTAATTAATGATATTTAATATTTACTCATAATAAATTGATTGTCCATTTCATCAGTAATACATAACACATACCTAGTTCTTTTACAAATTTTATATATTTTTTCTCGCTTAATGTAGTACCTGACCTTGACGCGATTTTTTTCTAATGAAATAAAATAAAAGACTTTAAGTAAAATAAATCGTCTTTGAGTATAAAAAGTGACCAGGTCAAAGCATTTACTGTGGGATGCATTGCAATACGTTTATGCGGAATGTAAAAAATAAAAAAGTTCCTTTATTTTGACGCGTAAGTACGAAGTATTCGTGGAGACACCTTAAAGAGCAAACTACGATTTAATATGACTTAGACAAACCATGCTCTTTCGGTTTGCGAGCAGTGAAATTGCCGAGTTCTTGGCGTCCTTGCCCGTACGATTAATGAACCTTATTCCCATTACATGAACTTCTGTAATGCAACCACTTAAAAGTGATTAAAAAAAGTACTCGAGTAATAATAATGATTCTTTAATAGATTGGAGGCTACCTTTATACCTGACTATATGGGCACGTTATTAATGAGGCAATTTCATTTAATTAAGAATCATTCCATATTTGTTTTTCAGTTTCCAGACTATTTTTCTTATTTTTCTGTTTTTATATATATGTGTACTTGACACGTACAGAATATAAATTGAAAAGACGTGATAATGAGAAGAAATATTAGTAAAAAGGAAAATATTAAATATTTGATCAAATATTAACTTTTTATCATACGAAAGAATTATAAACTGTGAAAGGTATCTTTTTTTAATTTATCCTTCCAAAATCTTTTTTCTTTCTTGTGAATTCCTAATCTTGTCTGGCATCTTATTCTCCTTGCTGTAGGTTCTTTTCACCTTATCCATATGTTCGATTGCCGTTTTTATCAGTGCTTCATGCTTTTAATTAGTTTTATAAATGTTAATAGTAAAATAAATCAATGATATTGTTACTTGTCTATTAATTTAACGTCAGTTTATTACTATGGCTAATCGGACGATACTACAGTGGTACAGTAAATTCTGCCGATCTAGGTTGCATTAGGATAGCTTTACATTTTTTACCATAAAGACCCAAAATGAATTTTGCAAAACATTCGATTTGTAATTATATTTAATTGCAAGGAACTAGAGGCTTTTAATTAAGAGCTTTCTCGAATGATTCTGAATAAATATAAATTGAATGATATCTCCTTACCTACTTTTTAAGATTCTCTGTTCTTTTTCCTGTTCTTATAAAGATTGGTATCAATTAATTGACTGGAGTCAGTCAGCAGCTTTTTAATTAAAGTTAATCATTGATTCAGACTGTAATAAGTACGAGTATTAAGTATGCCAATCATCAACTTTTATCATTTCTTAGTAATGATTATATTAAAATTATTACAAATACATTATAATTCAATAATTTTATAATATTTAATAATTTTGTTTTATTAAATATTAGAGACATATTAAATACGGTAAATTAGACTAATTATTATTGATACATTACTAATTAAAATTAGATTAATTAAACTTTCTGGATTTTTCTTAGCCTCTTATTAATAAAGAACTTCACACATTCTGTTGTAATGAATTCGAAAATTAAAAGCCAAACTAAAAGTTACCATGCGTTTTCCATAGCCGAAATACTCCAGGTGATAGTTGCTCACTAAACGAGACGTTTGTAACAAATTTCATCGATTCGTAAAATGTATTACTGGAAGGAATTAGTCCGGGTGGCGGTCATTAAATGAAACAACTAAATAGTTTCAACTATTTATTGTTTGCCAACGTTTCGACCCCGTTTGTGGGTCATCATCAGGGCGCATGGTGGGAGAATGGAAACAGTTTCCATAGGTATGTAAAAGTAAAAGGTTAAATGTAAAAGGTAAAATGTATTAGTGTTTTCGGTTTGGAAAATAACAACTCATGAAGTTTTTTTTAATCCGTTTTTGCAACTAGACGACCTAAAAACTTAGAAAATGATTACGAGTTCGCTTCTCGGTCCAAGAGGCTTTTAACTCGGCATTCCTGCCCCTCCTCCCTCCTCTCTAGCCCAAAAAACACGCGTATAGCCTACGCAGGCAAGGTAGTTGGGAAAAAACTCTTGAAGTTTTTAACTTAAAAAAAAATCTGGTGCGGGCAACACACGACTTTAACTTACCTCCATTTTTAAAATCAATGAAAGAATTTTCAAATACAGTTAGAGATAAAAATACGTGAAACTATTAAAGGATTAATTAAATCGAATTTATACAGAAACATGTGTTTTATTAAAAAATCTATTATATTTTTATCTAAAATAATCAGTTAGTTTTATCTTCTTTATCATCACTCTCTATTAACTTTTAAAAGCTTGTGTATGAGATAATATTTTTTCGAAAATCTTAAGCTTTCCAACGGTATATCATACATGTATATTACTTTTCTTATGTTCAAAAACGAAAAATTGCATTAAACAAATATTTTTTCTGTTTTCTCCTTTAGTTGGGTATCGAATTCATTCAATTTATATACTTGCCTGTTTTTCATCAGTGGTAACTAGAAAATATATTTATTTTTATAGAATCAACAAAATTAAAGGTACTTTAGAGAACGAAAATTTAAAATATCGGCAATTATGGGCTGTCAGACCATTTTAATCAGAATGAAACCTATAGGATATTAAAGCCTATTGAACTTTACATCGATATAGCGAGTTAATCAAAATCTTAAAGAAAATCGAAAAAATGTGCAAAATGAATGGTATAAAGTGGCTCTTTTGGTAAGCTCATTTTGATGAAAAAAGTTTTCTAACGTCTCGGGCGTATAGTTGTCTTAAATATGAAATTTCAGTTTCATACGACTTACTGTTTCCGCCCGGGAGTTACCACACACACACACACAGACCTTTTGCGGGACTTGGTTATTTGGACTTATGGGACCCTAAAACGTGTATTTCCGTTGAAAACTGGAATTCGAAAATTTTCACAATCACAATACTTTCCCTTACTATATACAGTAAGTGAAAGTAAAAACTCTTGAAGTTTATAGCTACTAATGGAGACTTGATTCATAAAATGTAGCCAGAAGGTACATTAACTGTTCTCCTAAAAAGTATTAAGATGATACAACATTGAATTAATGAGGTTTCAATGCATTTATATTGTATACCTTATAATCGAGTCGGACGGGATGGTTTTGTACATTAATATCTTTGGTCGAAGCAGATAGGATTGAGAAAGATGAGAAATTATTAAGAAGGTACTTTTTTTATGAAACTGTGATGAAAACTTTAAAAACCTGTCAAACGTATTTTCGAGACAAACATTTTTTTTTTTAATAGTTGTTCCCACGGTTCATTATTTTCAACCTTAAATTGGAAATTCTCCCTTCGTTTCTTCTGGATTAGCACCAATTTAAAATGTTGAACATTTAGCTAATTTATTGGTAATCGCGACGTTATTATCTAGTAAATGTTGTTACTGTGGCAATTTAAGTATTTTGGTATCTTCGAGGAATCCTCCATTACCAGCCAGTCTTGCAAAAGCTTAAAATACCGCTAGATATTGTATATTAAAAACGCTGAGTGACCACGAAGATATTGGGCCTCCTAATTTATTTTCCAAATATATTGATTTCCAGAATTTAAAACTCCATACCTATTACATTTTGTAATCCTTTTCTGATTCTCCGTTTACTTTTACCCAGTAATTACTTTTGCCCGTCTCTCTAACCATGCTATGCTTACATATGTCAGATAACACTAAAGATGACCATAAAAACGAATGGGCGTTGATGGCCATTGCTGTTTTACGGCCCTAACATTACTAGAAAATAATGTTCATCTGAACTTTGTAGAACACCTCATATGTTGTAATCTTAAACAACTAAAATTAATCATGGACATAAGGCCAGAACAGCTATGATATTATTTTAGCAGTTTCTTACAAGCCTTAATCGTTATTACTGTATGTATGATAGAGATAGATTTTTATCTTTTAAATATCGTGTATAACAGTGGATGAGAAGGTATATCCGTTCATTAATCCCCAATTCACTGGAGATCCTTGTTTTCGAGTGGTTGATCCTCTGGCCCTTATTGTTCTTGTAAGTGGGGGTAGTAATCCCTAGATCGAGGATAAGAGCAACTGGATTAAGTTTCTTATGTCAAGTGCTCTTTACCGTCCTAGCCGTATCATCTTGACTAGAGGAACTAAGCAAAAGAAAGTACAAGAAAAAAGACTAAAGGTTACATATTACAAAAAAAGTTTTTTTTTAATTACAGTAAGTTTCTAAAAATAAAAACTGATCTAGATATTTTGTAAAAACATTATGTGTGTGTATATATATATATATATATATTATAATATAATATATATAAAGTGTGTGTGTATGTGTATACATTGTGATATAATAGAGGTTTTAAAATAAAACTTTTAGGGAATTTATTTTAAAAGCTCTACTTTACATTTATGAATGATTTTTCTTTAAAAATACAAAAGATTGTAACACTGGGGTGGTGGAAGAACCAAATAGAGTTGTCGTAAATTGCTTGCGAGCAGTGTTAAGTTCCATTACATATATTATTGAAGAACTCGAGGCCACCTTTTCAGACGTCTCGGTGGATTATCAGGAATCGAAGAGGATTATTATTATTAAAAATCTATTTACATTCCTTCTTAGCATTATTAATTTTAATAATATTATTATTAATCATAAATAATATATATAATCATAATAATATATTATTTATTAATCATAATATATTATTATTATATATATTATTATAATTAATCAAAATAATAATATTATTAATAATAATATATTATTATTATTAATCATAATAATAATATTATTATTAAATCGGAATATAATATATATAATATATATTATTATTAATCAAATAATAATAATGTTTTTTATCGGATTATTTAATCGGAATAATTAAATTATTATACATATTATTATTAATCATAAATAAATTAATTAATCATTTAAATTTTTTTTATCATTCATTACATAATGGAATTATGATCTCTCCGCGTTATTCTAATATCCTTTTTAATATTTTAAACATGTTAAAAAATCATAATAATAACACGTAAAACAAAAGTACAAATAAAAAATGGAACTTAACAGTGCTCACAAGCAATTTATGACAAATCTATTTAGTTTTCCTACCATCCCAGTGGTACGATCTTCTGTATTTTTAAAAAAAGAAGTATTCACATGTGTAAACTAGAGCTTTTAAAATAAATTCCCTAAAAGTTTGAAGTTCTACCTCTATTCCATGACGATATATATATATATATATATATATATATATGCTTGCTGGGTGGAACAATTATTTTTTCATAAACAATTTAAATTTAGAGGTTGGAATTTGTGACTTTCAATATAAAATATGTGATTAAAAGAGAGATGTGGACAAAGGAGAATTAATAAGGTTACACAACGCAGAATTATGGAGCTTTCACCCTGATAGTATCATTAAATTGATGGTATCGCGACGATGGGCTCTTAAAGTTGTAAGGCTCATTAAATAGTTAGTTGGTGTGTGATTGTGTTTGCTAAGTCTATTATTATTAGTAAAGATACTCTATAAACGCTGTTATTTCCTTCATAAAAAACAAAACAAATTTAAACTTGACCAACGGCCTTATCTATTTGATTAGAGAGATGTAACACTAGCCATATTGGTCATATCGGAAATTATGAGTTGTTTCCGATTAGGCTAATATTGTGAGCAGTGACCTTTCTAATTTTCATAAAATATATAACAAAAAGTTAAACCACTTGGATAGGTTCCAGGCTTTTAGCGAGCTATGAGTGTATCACTGTTTCCTGACAGCTATATCTTTCTCAGATGCTTTCCCCTGTCCATTATTCATAAAGTGGTTGTGGCTTTTAGATAATTAATTATCCTTGTTTTTGCTCTTCGATCCTGTATTCTTATAATAAAATATTCTATTAATTTCATTATGACTCCGATTTATTTATATGAGTTAGCTAATCTTGCGTTGTTGGCAATTTATTTTGTTTTATGTGGTGTAATTCCTGCTCGAGATATTTTCATGGTTGGGTTTTTCGTTGCTGTTCGGATTTTTCTCTGATAATATTTTAGTTTTTAAAAATTCAAAGTAAATACATTTTTTCAGTCATGTTACCTAAATAATATATTCTGCTTTTTTTTATTAGTTCTTGCATTATTTAATCTTTTTATTTATGTTTCGCTCGACTTATTTAGTATTTTTTACATTTAAATAGCATTTATGTATAGAGCCATTAGCATATAAATGACTTTAAAATGTTGTTTTCACCAATATAAAGTTTTCGATGCTTTTTTTTTTCTTCTTATTTTGTGTGTGTTTATAAGTAGTATTTATAAAATAATACTTAAACTCTAAATGCATCCATTACCGCTCTTACCGAACCTACGAAGCTTGGTTAGGTGAAAAGCTTGATACTGTACATATTTTTATTTTTTTTCTCTTTATATCTTTATTCACACCTGTCAGAAGCTATCTGACAATCAGCAAATGTCCTGTACAAATATGAGATCACATATGGTAGGCATGGAGAAAGAGAGTGCCCAGCAGCACTACTTCCTAGGCTATAATTTAGCAGAGTAGGTCCCTCATCCAGCTTCTCTTTAGCCTTCTTCTGACTGGCATTTCAGCTATTGACATGTCGTTAATTAGTCTATAGTTGTGTCTGTTAAGTATACTGCGAAAACGTGAATAGAGTGTTCGTATATGTTGGTCTACTGTTGGTTGATGTAAGTCCGTAGTAGGGTTCTGTTGTTACGTTCCAAGAACTGTCGTTATGTCTTAAAATTTTGGACTGGAATGATTGCAGTTTTTGTATGTGAGTCTTTTTTGCTGAACTGCAACTTTGTGAAGCGTAGATCCATATTGGCTGAAGTAGACACGTGTATGTATGATACATATGTTTTTTATTTTTCCAGATTTATGACATATTTATGTATTTCAACTGACTAGGACAGCAATTTTTTTTTTTACTGAGAAATAAACTTCACACCTCTGAACAGACACTAAAAAAAAAAAAAAATTAAAAAAAAGGAAGTCTTATTTAATGGTTTACGTTATTTAAATACGCACTCCATTTAAATAATACTGTCTTAGTTTGGAAATCTGGAAGTTGAATATTTGGGTGTGCGTTAGAAATTTAACTTCCTAATAATTAGAGTTACTTCTTGGGATGCTGTAAAAACTAAGGATAATAGAATATTTAAAAAAATCTTATTTTTTTTAATGAGGAAGAATGGTTATATTGGGGATAACTTAATTTGGGTTGCAGTGATCAAAACACTTTAATTAAGTAAAACTTTGTTTTAATTTCACTCATAGAATCGCCACGAAGATGGCCAAAAATTTAGGCCGAAACGTTGGCACAATAAATTAAGTTTTACTTAATTATTGTGTTTTGATAACTGCATCTCTAGTTAACCTCTACTCAAGAGGTTTTTTTTTTTTGTTTTTTTTTTATCTTTATGAATCTGTATATCGACGTAAGTGATGATATATCGTGAAGTCATGTTTCTTATTTTCGACTGTGTCTGTATTTAGAAGAACTTTATATTAGGTGAAACCAGTTTAAACATAATTATAAATAAATAACGAATAGTAATATGGTTGTCAAGGGCTAAAGTTAATATTAAAAAAACACATATTTTAATAAGCAAATCATAATGCTCTATGTTGTGTAGGGCACTCATCCAAGTGCTATCTTATACATTTCGAAATACTTCTCAGCAGTTATAGAATACCCAAGAGGTTGTAGTGTATATTAAGTAGTTGATTGCGTGATTAATACGAAGGATAAGATGGTTCGGCTGGCGGTCAAAATTATTGCTGAATTTATTGAACCAACGTTTCGACCCACGTTTCGGGTTCTCATTAGGGCTAAAAAACAATATCGAAAACTAGATACACTGTAGGTGTTTTATTGTAAATAAATACATGCCCATAAAAACCATTAAGTAAAATATTGAAGGCTAATGTTTTTTCATGGCCATTATTTATTTATAATATAGCACCTACACTTTATCTTGTTTTTTTAGACCCCGCAATGTGGGTCTAAACGTTGGTTTAATAAGTAGTTTTGTCACTATTCACTAATCATTTCGACATCTACCCGAAATATATCATACTTTTGGTTGTAGTCTATAAAAACTGTGGAAGTAAAAAAAAAAAATCTGTTTCAGTATTACAAAAGGTTATATCCAAGTTTATGATGTTGTAGGTGTTAAAATAACACATAGATAAGATAGGAATTAAATGAACCGGAAATTTCAACTAAAAATAAAATATGAAAGCAGACAATAAACGGAGGGTGGAAAAGAAGAAAATAAACTCAGTAAGAAGTTAAAAATAATTGGAACAAAAAGCCCCTTCGTCAACGACATTGTCCCGAGTCCTCTGTTGTACGACAAAGGCAACAAAAGATCTGCTGACCCGACTTTCCCCAAACTATTTGCTCTTTGAAGTCATCGTTAGCACCAGTTTAAATATAGATTCCTCATCAAGGACGTATTTTTTCACGAATTACTGATAGCCTTCTCGAAATTACATCGATTAAATTACTTTATTTATGTGATGTAATATTTTGTTTTATTTAGAAATAATACATTCTGTCACCATCTTGGGCAATGATTATCAATGCTATAAGAAGTCATTCATCCCTTATGTACACTAAATAAAAATAAATAAATACGAAAGAAATAAAAATAAAAAAATTACAAAGTAGAATAAATAAACCTAAAGAAAGATAAAAAGAAAAAAAAAATATATAATCTTTAATCATGATGGAATTAAAATAATACAATGGAAGTATATAAAATACTTTCGATTTTAGATTAAGCTAGTGATGGAATTTACATTAAAGCACAGAACTATATCTTCTTTATGTATAGAAAATGGTAACGTGGTTCTTAGCTTCTGTGAAGGCATTTGATATGATTTTCACTATCATTAAGGGCATTCCTTCCTGAAGGTTTTATAAATAAAATACAATACAATAAAGTTTTTCTTTAGATGGGTAAATTAAATTTTCTGTAATCAAGAAATTAAAAAGTCTGTCCTGAAATATGAGTAGTAATAATTGAGACGTTGGTTTTCAAAACGGACTAAAGGACATTTATTCCGAAATTGATTTTTTTTTTCATATTCATATTCTCATCATTTAGTTTTATCTAAATCTACTATTTGATTTTATCTAATAAACGCTCAAGTCCTTTAAAAACTCGATCTAGAAATACAATTAATTTCTACACTAATAACACATTTGGTTTCGTTCCAAATCATACTAAAACATTACATTTCATAAAATTAATATGGTTTTAATAATATAGTAAGAAAATAATTCTAGATTTCAATGAAGAGATAATCAAATAAATTTATTTAATAATATAGTTATAAGAGTTATAAGAGTTATAAAGTTATTATCGCGCTTGCAAAATGTAGTTAAACTGATATAGTACCTTTTGGAATTCAACGTCTCAATTGACGTACAATATACCTTTGAAAAGCGAAAGTTTTTAGAAAAGTTAATGTGCAATAATATAAGTTATACAAGTTTACAGATTGTCGTTATAAGTCCTTATGAAAATATGGTATTTGTAATGAGGGTGCATATGAGATTCAGTGTCATACTAAAAAATAAATTAATGATAAAACGAAAAAAATGAGAACCGTTGATATTTCTATTTTTTTTGTTTTATTTTTTATATATATACAACTGGTGCAAGAAGGCCTAATGTTTTTGTTATATTATTTCACCAGTGTGATTCTTTCAAGTGTAAGGTTAACCATAAAGGTTATTAGTGAATATTCCTGCTCTCAAATCTTTTTCTTTTTTCTCCATCTACGTATAAAATCATCTCACAATTCTTGGTTTCTTCGAAAAATTTTAAATTGGTCAAATAGTGCGCATATGACGCAACATTCTCATACTGGGCTGGAACGAAGCAGAGGAGACACATTTGTACTTCTATAAAGTAATCGGTAAACAAAACTGTTGTGGTAACAAAAAAGACAAAAAAAAATTAAAATTAATTATTTAATCGAATAAGTAAGTTCAGTTAACACAAATATTAGTAATACAAAGTAAAACTTAAATTTTATTTATTCGACAAAATACTTGCCCACCAATTTTTCCGGCGACAACCATTTTCCTCTGACCAACTCTGTACTTGCCTTGGCCTAACTCTCGATTGAAGGATGACTTGAGACTGAAGATGTAAGCATTTCTCGTAGGCGTTGTGTATACTTGTTAATAGAGTTAGTACGTAACAATGAACAATGAAGGATTTATATTATTTTTAAAAATAAATGTTTGTTTTTATCTTTGATAAAATACAATCATAAAAAGAGTGCGATGGCCGGGAATCGAACCCGGATCAACTGCTTGGAAGGCAACTATGCTCACCATTACACCACCATCGCCTTGATACTCCAATTCCTCAGAATTATTGACATAATCCGACCCATGGTTAGTTTAAAAAGCAGCAAATAGCGTACACAGAAGTTGAACTTATAATGCTATTATGGACAAAGTCACGAATTTTCGAACCCTGTGTGTGTATTGTATATGATTGGGAATTTTACTGAAAATTAATAGATACCTATCAGTTATTATGTCATTTATTCTGTCTATCGCAATGTCAGTTATTACGTCTTATATATGATTTGACAAATACGCATATTACCTATTATAAGTTGCGTATAATATTAATATAATAACAAGGAATGGGAAATTAATTAATGTCAATTAGAAGAACAATTTTATTAAATTGTTGATATATCAAGGTGAAACTTGGTTATTGCTATGCTTGGTGTGCTGAGGTTTCTACGAGGAAGTTTTGGCATGCGGTGGGAACAACCGAACAACTAGTGATTGTGTAATGTGCGTTTCTGAAGGTCAATTCTGCCTGGAAAACACTTTAACACCACCGCAAATTTAAACGACTTTCTCAATTTTCATCAACTAAAGGAGTACTGCTCTAATGTTTAACACACTGGTAATTATTCAATGAAAAATGTATTTTGTTTCTAGTTATTATAATGACATCGTTTTCGGGATTTTTTTTTTAATAAAAAGTACCACACTTCATGTAAAAACTGATCCATGATATTGTAAAAAAAAAAAAAAAAAAAATACTTTTGAATTAAAAGCATACAAGTATGCAAAAATCTATAAAAATCCAATTTTAAGTATCTAAGATATATCTATTTTTAAATTAATTACACCCCTTATTAGATTCCATCTTTTATTTTTTTTAATTTAGAAATTTTAATTAAATTATCAATGATTAGAGAATGACCTAGGGGTAACCTGTTTATGTATGTATGTAGTGGCCAGCATAAAAAAGCCTTCTATCCCCAAGGTCACGGGTTCAAACCTGGAAGATAGCTCTAGGATCTTCTAAAGAGAGTGATCCTTGGTTATGCCGTCCCTTTGTAAGTATGATCTTGTGCGATTTAAGTTACTCCTTAAAGATACCTATCCTAATTAAACCCGGATAGAGAAAAAATAAGACTCCCACTATAGCCAAATTCGTATAAACTGACTTTAAATGAATAAACAATAGATATAATGACCACTTTCAGACACAAAGAAATTTAAGTCCTATTAAAATGTATTAATGTCATAATTAAGAAAATATATAAAACACTTTTTGTATGGAATTTACAATTCTTATTTGCCCTGAAGATAGCTCACATGGGGCCAAACGTTGTCATACATAATAAAAATCTTTTTGTAGAGAAAAAATCAGGATGAAAAGATTTTAATTTTAATTTACTTGTATTTACAGGATAATTATTTTATTTTTCGTTTGTAAATTAAACTATATTTATTTTTAGGATATAAATAAATTAAACTGAAATTAAATACGTTCATTATTTTACTTAAATCTTCAGGTTTACTAATTCTGATCCACACTAAATATACTCTTTGGGTGTGGCGTACTGTATGGGAAACATTTTTAGATTATGGATGATGCCGTGTTATAAACTGTGATAGTTATGATGTCTTCTAATAATTCATCTACGTCTGTATTTTTTTAACATTATTTTTAACACTCGAAAATGAGGTTGTTGGGTGCTAAAGTTATCGTTTAATTTTTATTATATACTGTAATAATAATAACAAAAAAATGAAAATAAGTACGATGACCCTTATCTGAAATATTGCTCCCTGGGAAGAGTGAATGTGAAAGCAAAACCTTTTTTGAGTCCCCAAGGGTACGCCTTTAAAATTTTTAAACCAGGCTCCGTTTTGGGCCCCTCGCTGTATATCAAGGACCGGCCTCCAACTTTTCATTTTTTTTCCCTTCTGTTTTTCCCCAAAAACCAAAATTAAAATAAAAAGGGTTTTTTTTTCTTACTTAAAATTTTTTAATTTTCAAAAAAAAAAAAAACAATTTTAAAAAATTTAAAAAAAAAAAGTTTGGGGTTTACCATAAAAAAACCGGGGAAATTAATTGGGGATAAAAATTAAGGAAATTAAAATTGTTTTAAAAATTTTTTTTTTTTGGTTTTTTTCCAATTAAAAATTTTTTTAACTAAATTTTGCCAATTTACAAAGTTTAATTTTTTAATTTTTCCCCAAAATTGTAAAAAAAAGGGGAAAAAAAGGGTGGGGTTGGGAAAAAAACCCAATTTTAAGGGGGAGGGGGTTTTCCTTTAAAAATTTAAAGGTTTTTTAACCATTTTTTTCCAAATTTTTCCCCAACCCCCCGGTTTTAAAAGGCGGTTTTATCGATTTTAAACCAATAAAGGATAAAAAAAACCCCCCCCCAGTTTTTCCCCCATTTAAAATTTTTTTTGGCCAGCCCCAAAAAGTTTAAAAAAAAATTTTAAAAAATTGGGGGGAAAAAAAGTTTTTTTTTTCGAAAATTATTTTTCAAAAAAAACCCCAAACATTTTGAAAAAAGGTTAAAAAAAATATAGTTTAAATCGAATAAAATATAAATCATGGGGCCCTTTAATTACATCAAAAATTTTTAATGGGAAATTTTTCCAAATCTCATTGATTTACGAAATATTTTTTTATCTTGATATTTTTTATACACACCTGTTATGCGGTTGACAACCGTGAATGACAGGGAACTTTTTTTTTTGGCGTGATAGGCTTTAGGGAAAAAGGGAAATCCCCAAGGAGCACCTCATCCCCCCGGGGACTTCCAATAAACCTTTTAAGGGCCAGCACCCCAAAAAAGAAAATTTTTCAACCCCCTTTTTAAATTTTTTTAAAAATAATAACCCATTTAAAAATTTTCCGGGGCCCTTTTTAAAAAGCCATTAAAAAAAAATTAAAGTTAACAAATTTTTTAAACCAATTTGGGAAAATTCAAAAGATATTGGCCTAACCCACTTTTGCTTTTTGAACTTCGGGGAAAAGGAATAAAAAAGGTGCCTAAAACCTGAGCCCTCCTTTGAAACCAAAAAAAGGTTCAAAAAGTAAAAATTGAAAACATAAATTGAAAAGGGCTTAATTTCTTCCCCCAACCGTTTTTAATTTTTTTGGGCCTTTTTGGTTTTTTTAATTTGGGCGGGAACAATAAATTTTAACCCCCTTGGACATAAATTTAACCATATAACGTAAATTAAACCCAAATTGGAAAAATTTAAAAAAAAAAGGCTACAATTTAACTTCAAAAAATTTACCTTTTTTTTCATTTAAAAAAAGAAAAGGGTTTTTAAAAAAACCGGTTTTTTGGAAAAACCTTTCAAACCCTTTTTTAAAAAAAAAAACGACAACTTTTTTTTAAACAAAAAAATTAGCAATTTTTTCCCAATTTTTTTTAAAAAACAAAAAAAATTTGGGACCATTTTTTTCCCGAAAACTTTTAACCTCAATTAAAAAAACCCTTTGCGGGAAAAAAGTTTAAAAAAATTTCCTTTTAAAAAAAAAACCCCCGTCCCAAACCGGGCCAATTTAAAATCATGTTTTTTCCCTGTTTGGGAATAAAAAAGGGTAGGGGAGGGGGGTTTAAAATAAAAAGGCTAAATTCCCATAATAAAATGGATTTTTAAAAAAATTTTAAACCGTATTTTTTGAATTTTTTTGGCTGGTCCAAAAACATTTTCCTTTTTTCCCGCCTTTAAAACCCCAAAATGGGGTTAATTTAATTAAGGGATCCCTTTTAAAAAAGTTAAAAATCTAACAAATTTCAGAAATTTTTTTAAAACTTTTGAAGGGGAAAAGTCAAAGGAAAAAAACCCTAGGTAAATTTTTTTCCCCCCCGGAAAACTTTCCCCTTAAAAGTTTTTGGAATTTCGGTATTTACCCCGAGGAATTTAAAAAAAAATTTGGTTTCGGTTTTTAAAAAAAGGGTTAAAAATTTCCCCTTTCCCCTTTTTTGTTTATTTTAATAAAGTTTAGGAATTTTTAATGAAAAGGGTAAAAGTTTGCCAAAACGCATTTTTTATGGGTTTTTTAAAAATTTGTTTTTGGGGTAGGGCCGTTTTAAAATTGTATTTGGGCGGAGGTTTTAAAGAAGGGGGAAAACCTTTTTAAAACTAAAATCAATTTTTTAAATTAAAAAAACCGGGGAAAAAGTTTTTTGGGGAAAAAATTTTTACCGATAAAAAAAATTTTTGTTTTTTTTTGCAGAAATTTTTTTTGTTTTTTTTTAATTTTTATTTTTTTTGTTTTTTTTCATTCCTTTTGAACATTGAAAAAATTCGGGGGGTATTTTGGTTTCAAAAGTCTAAAAAAAAATGAGTAAAAACCTAAAAAATCCCCGGTTAAAATAAAAATTTTATTTTTTCCGGGCCCCCTAAGTTTTTTAGTTCGGGTTTAATATTTTAAAAATTTTTTAAAATTTTTTGAATTTTTAAAAAAATTTTTCCATTTTTTCTTTCCTTTTACAAATGTAGAAGGGTTAAATTTAAAGAGGGAAATTCGTTAAAGGGTTTCAAAATTTTAAAAAAAATTTGTTTTAAAATTTTTTTTTTGGTTCCCAAGTAAAAATTTAAATGCCAATTTTGGGAAAGTTTTAAAGGTTATAAAATGTAATTTAAATCCTTTTTTTAAAATTTTAGCTGATTCCAAAACCCAAAAGAAAAAAAGGGGAAAGAAAAAAGTGTTTTGAGAAAATTCGTTTCGAAAATTTTTCCAAAAAAAATTTTTTTTTTTTAAAAAAAAAACCCAAAAAAATTTTTTTTTTAAAAAAAATTTTTTTAAAAAAAAGGTTTTTTTTTTAAAAAAAAAAAAAAAAAAAAAATTTAAAAAAAAAAAAAAAAAAAAAAAAAAAATAAAACCTTTTTTTAAAAAAAAAAAAAAAAACCCCCCCCGCCAAAACCCCCAAAAATTTTAAAAAAAAACCCCCCCCTTTTTTTTTTAAAAAAAAAAAAAAAATTCCCAAAAGGGGGTTCCCGGGGAAATTTTTTTTGGAAAGGGGAAAATTTTTTTTTTTAAGGGTTTTTCCGGTTTTTTTTTTTCCATAAAAGGGGGGAAAAAATTTTTTTTAAAAATTTTCCCCAAATTTTTTAAAAAATTTTTGGAAACCCCCAAAAAAAAAAAAAAAAAAAAAAAAAAAAATTTTTTTTTTTCCCTT